>WFAB01002540.1:0-34573 GCA_018977245.1 Lethenteron camtschaticum | reverse complement strand
GAATCATTCACGACCTTCATTCACTCTCATAGAGATACGTTAAATAGAGCTACATTCATTCTAGATTTGAAGCTTTCGTGACTGCAAGGATTCATACTCTTAGGTTTTTCGGTAAAGTCACGTAGGTAAAAAATAAATAAAAAAAATAATAATAATGAAAAAAAAATCATGAAATCAGACGTTCGGAAACAAAGCTTCCTTCATCAGGTGTAAACAGTTTTTTGCTGGCCTTTTTACACCTGATGAATGTTGTGTTGCAACGAAACGTCGTGATTTAATTGATTTATATTCATTTATTATTATTTTATTATTTTTTCCCTACGTGACTTTACCGAAAGAACCAAGAATAGTATAGAGCTACATTAGTTTACTCTCATACAGATCTATTCAAGTTAAGGTCATGTCCATTCACGTTTTATAGATTTGTTGTCATTTTAACAATCGTATTTCATTGTTAAAGACACTTGTTAATGAATACGACTGAAGTTAACAATGCCACATAACAGCGACGTTCATTGCCAATGTGGTGCATTCTTTATAGCGCCCTCTCAAATAACTTGATGGGAAATGTATTGAAAGTGACAGCCATTCACCCGAAGCGGGGAATTTTAAGTGAGACGTGGTCATTCAGGACGTCGTAAGATACCGTGTCGTGTAGATCGCTCGTGTGCACGCTGGCCAATATTCCCGAAGGACCCTGCACTCATTCTCTGCAATATCGATCTTTGTGTCTCTCTTGTTGTTGTTGTTGTTTGTGTTGTTGTTGTTGTTGCTAACGCTGTGGTCACGCGAGACTACGGATCTCCCGCGTAAAATAGCCGGGCAGACCGGCTAGACGGGATCGTTCGTGTCACAAATCAAATAGCCTCGAACCCAAGTCCCGTCGCGGAGCAGCATGTGAAGGCCTCTCATCGTGGCTGACCGGCCTCGACAGTGCTGCTGCTCGTGCCATCAGAGCGCAATGATATCACAGCATATTTGGCATTCGCTCGATTTCCATCGTGCATACAATTAGATAGCGCCTTCACCAAGGCGCTGTGCAGTGAACTAACTATGGTACAAGATGGTTAGGAGAGAGAATGAGTGAAAATCGAGAGTGTGCGCACCACCCAACCACCATCACCACCCATCACCATCACCTACACCCACCACCACCACCACCTACTCCACCATAACCTACACCTACCACTACCAACCACCTACCTCCACCTACCACCTACACCACCACCTACACCCCACCACACCACCACCACCTACTCCACCATAACCTACACCACCACCACCTACTCCACCATCACCACCACCATCACCACCACCACCTACACCACCACCACCTACTCCACCACCACCTACACCAACTACTCCACCACCACCACATCATCATCATTACGAAGGGAGACGCGGCTCTGTTCCACAGACCGCAGTCGTGTCACAGCAGCAGCACGATGCTGCTGATGCTGATGCTGCTGATGCTGCTGCTGCTGATGCTGCTGATGCTGATGCTGCTGATGCTGCTGATGCTGCTGCTGATGTTGCTGCTGATTGCTGTGATGCTGCTGATGATGATGATGCTGATGCTGCTGATGCTGCTGATGATGCTGCTGCTGATGCTGATGCTGCTGATGCTGATGCTGCTGATGCTGCTGCTGATGCTGCTGCTGATGCTGCTGATGATGCTGCTGCTGCTGATGATGCTGATGCTGCTGATGCTGATGCTGCTGATGATGCTGATGATGCTGATGCTGCTGATGATGCTGATGCTGCGCGATCACAAGCGGAGTAGAATCTGCGGTGTCATTTGCATTTTTCAAAGTCTCGTGGGGGGGGGGATTTCTTTTTCTTCTTCTTCTTGGGCGAGGTGGCTCTGCGGAGATTGCGACCACACTCAGCGTTCGTCGTGCCGCCGTGCCGGCTTCGGTGAGGTGCTCGCCAACAAACAACGCGACGCACGGATCCGGAGTTGTGCGGTGGTCAACGCGGTGTCCTCTCTGTTCTTGAATAAACGAAATGTCAGTTGAACACGTGGCAGTACAGCGCTTTCGTGACCAATATTATCCATAATAGAGGTTTTTGGGTTAGATCGCGTAAATATAAATGCGTCGTTAATCCGCCAACACCCGACACGGCCAATTAGTAAGGTTTGTCACGTAAACAAAACATTGCAATTCGTTACCAGTGCAGCACACCGATGTGTTAGAGAGTATATCTACAACATTTACAATCCGGGCTGTTCGCCTGATGAAGCTAGCTGTAATTGCTGGGGAAACGTCGTACTCAGATTGTAAATGTTGTGGCTTGGCTCTCTAACACACCGGTTAGTGCTGTTTACGTGACAAATCTTACTAATTGGCTGTGTCGGGTGGTGGCGGGTTTAACGACACATTCATATTTACGCGATCTAACCCCAAAAACCTATAGTATGAATAATGTACTTGTTATCCAGGAGAGACACATTGATTCGTAGAAGCCTTTTTCACGAGGCTCCTGCCACCGCTATAGCGGGTTTCTATTTTACGAGTACGACGTTTCGCCAGTAATTACAGCGAGCATCATCAGACGACAGCCAAGGATTGTGGGGGAAATCCTCCTGTTTCGGTCTCAGACGAATCGCGCGTGTGGACGCACACGGGGGCCATCACAGCAGGAGGGAGGCATCATCAAGCGAGCGCATTTTAATAAACACGTGAGCACAAAGAGGCGTGGAAATGCGATCCGTTCCAACATCGAAGTGTATCTGTACACAAACGAAAATATCGTCGCAATATACAACACGAACTGCATATACACACACACAGAAAACAAAGACAAAGATTCCCCACGGTATAGCCTTCAAAAGACTGTTGGGGCAAGTGCTAATAGTGTGTGCCTATGTCGGCCGCCACGGAACACGAGGACGGTGAGTGGCCAACCAACACCAAGCCCGGCCGCCTTTGTCTCCCCACCGCTGAGGTTCACTAAGCACCGCGCAAGCTACTCGCTCATTTGACGCCGAGTCGACCTAGGGGGGGGGCGGCCCGGGAGCGGTCCAGATTATTCGCTGTCACCGTTACCGGTCGTGAGCTTGTAATCGAACTCCCCGGGTCGCCGGGTGTGCAACGCGGTGCTCGAACCACTGCGCCACCGCTCCTTCACACACACACACACATATATACATACACACACACTCACACATACGGCCATACACACGTTCACCTTGACAACGTTTTTAAATCAACGCGCGGCAGTTTCAATTGGCAGGAATCTTCGCCAGGCGGCGGTGCGCCTTGACGCATCTCCGTGCACGAGTCTTCGTCGCGTGCTCTCCAGAACGCGCCTTGACAGCGGTGCCGGAGACGACCGCATCGGGAGGGGGAAAGTGTCTCATCAACGCGCCCTTCGAGCCTCTTCCTACCCCCCGGTGGAGCTGAGGATGCGAGCCGCGACTGCGCGCGCGAGCTGAGTTCAGTACAACAGCACCCGGGATCGAACCGGGGCGGACGGAGGTGTGGGGGCGGGCGGCGTGAGTGGCCTCGCGAACTGCGCCGAAGGCTGTCGTCAGTCACGAGATAACGAGTCTCACAAGACGGCTGTCGTCGGAGAAGACGGGACATTGAAGGGATCGTTCGGCGTCCGTGTGTGTGTACCCTGCGGGTGTCGTCCAAACAGCCCGGCGCGTTCGTCAACAACAGTCGTGTGACCTTCAGGGGAAGAAAGACAACCGTTTGATAAGCGACGGTTCGGGCCAATGACCCTAATTCTTCATGGCCACAAACAATATAGTAGATGTCGATCTAAAGCTTTCGTGACTGCAGGGATTCATCTTCTTGGTTCTTTCGGTAAGGTCACGTAGAATGGAAATAATAAAATAATAAAAATAAAACATAATAAAATAATTCTCACGACGTTTCGGCCACAACGCAAGCAGCCGTCCTCAGGTGAAGAATAGGTCTGTCGAGAAGACAGAGTCGTGAGAATTATTTTATTATGTTTTTTTTTTATTATATTATTTCCATTCTACGTGACTTTACCGAAAGAACCAAGAAAATATAGTAGATGTCAGTACAGTGGAGAGGCAGAGTTGATGTTAAGGTCTGCAGTTGGAAGGACCACGTTTTATGTAACTACCCAATCGCCGCCAACCATGTGTTTGTTTTCCTTTGAAGGCCACACACGGGGTTATTGACGGACGTGTTGAGTGTTGTTGTTGTTGTTTGTGCCCCAATGACAACGCGGTAGTGTGGTACCATTAGTTGTGGTGCCGGCAACACGGCAGCGAGATGTTAACTACCTCGCCTGGACATAAGGAGGGGTTTTCCCTCCTTATTTAGAATAAACATCACGCGTATAAGTATTTGGCAACTATCAATGTCCACGTGCTAAGCCACTTCGTTGAGATATCAGTTGTGGCCAGATCGCTTGTGACAGGAATCTCCATATCTCAAGGAGCCTTATGTAGTAAAATAAAAACGGTTTCGTTTTTAGAAATTTAGTTGCTTGGGCCGCAGCAAGAATTGAATTCTCACTGAGTAAGTTCCGAGTCGCTGGTTTTAGACGGGGAAGGTGGCACCGTGACGAGCAGCCACATCCACAGCGGTAGGTTTACTGAACGTGGTGTGCCGGCTGAAATGAAAGCCTTGTCGCTCGCCGTCGTCTGCAAACGCGTACGAGGATGTGCGTGGTGTTATCATCGTTGCCAGCAGCCGCGAGTCGCCACTAAGTGGCGGTGATGTGAAAGGCTCGCTGGCAGGAGGTCACGAGATAGACCCAAGTGCAATGACTGACTGAGATGGCTGGCAAATGTACCACGTGTGCTCTCCAACAGCGCTACCTCGATGTGTTTTAACCGCCCGGCGCTCCGCTCGTTGTTGTGAGCGTCGTTATGAGCCACACACACACACACACGTGTTCAATGAGTGCCCGGAGCGATTGAGCCCGTGAGTTGTGCGGAGTGGTGATGAACACGAGGTTATAATCCGTTGCGTAACCGATAGCGCTTCATGATAATGCTGACGACGATGATGATGACGATTACGATGCTAGTTGCCGTTTACAATCTGCATTTTAAGAGCGTCTCAATGCGATCGTTTCTCAAAATGATGACGATGGCGATTCTAGTCCTGCTGCTGTTGCTGTTGATGCTGCTGCTGATGCTGATGATATTGCTGTAATGTTGTTTCTAATGATGCTATTGCAACCGTCACTGTTGCTGCTGATGCTTCCGCTATTAATACGGCCGCCGCTGCTGCTGCTGCTGGAGTCGCTGCAACTGCTGCTGCTGATGAGGATGCCGTCGATTAATTCTGCCGCTGCTACTTTTGCCGCTTCAGCCCCTGCTGCTGCTGCTGCTGTCATTGCTCGTCATGACGATTATTCATGACACTGCTGCTGCTGTTCACGATAATGGTGATCAATTTTATTTTTAAAATCCCGTTCCCACGCTCGACGACGACGAGACAGGAATTGAAGCATCCCACGTCCCACGAGGCGTCAGTGCGCTCCGTGGCAAGGGGCAGGGGGGGCCGGGCTGACCCGCAGACCCGGGCGCCCCCCCCGGAAGGAGCCCCCGGCACGAAGGAGCGAGAGGTGCGGGAAGAGATGACCGGGCCGCCAGGAGCAGCCACCGTTACATCAACTTGTGGTGGGGTCGGTGTCGGCTCAACAGCAGCAGCAGGCGGTGCGAGGTTGGTGGTGGTGGTGATGGGGGTTGGTGTGGTGGTGGGGGTTGGTGGTGGTGGTGGGTGGTGGTGGTGGTGGTGGGGTTGGTGGTGGTGATGGTGGTGGTGGGGGTGGTGGTGGTGGGTGGTGGTTGGTGGGTGGTGGTGGTTGGTGGGTGGTGGTGGGTGGTGGTGGGGGTTGGTGGTGGGAGTTGGTGGTGGTGGTGGGGGTTGGTGGTGGTGGGGGTTGGTGGTGGTGGTGGGGGTTGGTGGTGGTGGTGGGTGGTGGTGGTGGGGTGGTGGTGGTGGGGATTGGTGGTGGTGGTGGGTGTTGGTGGTGGTGGGTGTTGGTGGTGGTGGTGGTGGGTGGTGGTGGTGGTAGGGGTTGGTGGTGGGGTTGATGGTGGGGTTGGTGGTGGTGGGGGTTGGTGGTGGGAGTTGGTGGGGTTGGTGGTGGTGGTGGTAGGGGTTGGTGTGGGGGTTGATGGTGGGGTTGGTGGTGGTGGTGGTGGGAGTTGGTGGTGGTGTGTGGTGGGGGTTGGTGGTGGTGGGGGTGGTGGTGGTGGTGGGGGTTGGTGGTGGTGGTGGTGGTGGTGGTGTTGGTGGTGGTGGGGGTTGGTGGTGGTGGGGGTTGGTGGTGGTGGTAGGGGTTGGTGGTGGGGTTGATGGTGGGGGTTGCTGGTGGTGGGTGGTGGTGGTGGGGTTGGTGGTGGTGGTGGTGGGTGGTGGTGGTTGTGTTGGTGGTGGGGGTTGGCGATGTTGCCGGTCGGTAGTCGAGGTCGCTTGGAGAACCCCGCAGTGTCTTAGCCGCGGCTCTGACTCAGAGGCTGTCGGTGTCGCTGTCGCTCTCTCTGACCGCGGCCGCCTTCGTCGCCGCGACCGCGTCCAGCAGCGTCGCCTCGGGGCCTCGCCGCTCGCCCGCTGCTGCTGCTGCCGCTGCTGTTGCGGCTGCTGCTGTTGCTGCTGCTGTTGCTGCTGCAACTGCTGCGGCGGTGGTGGCGGCGGCGGTTCTGCGGAGGACGCTGAGGACGCGCGCTTCTGCCTCCTCCACTTGGCGCGCCGGTTCTTGAACCACACCTGCCCGCCGTCAGAATGGGAATGCATTTAAAAAATAATAATAACAACAATAATGATCTTCTTGGTTCTTTCGGTAAAGTCACGTAGAAGGAAAATAATAAATAATAAAAATAAAACATAATAAAATAATTCTCACACGTTTCGGCCACACGCAAGCAGCCGTCTTCAGGTGGAGAACAGGTCTGTTCTCCACCTGGCCGAAACGTCGTGAGAATTATTTTATGATGTTTTATTTTTATTATTTTATAATTTCCTTCTACGTGACTTTACCGAAAGAACCAAGAAGATGAATCCCTGCAGTCATGAAAGCTTTAAATCGAAACAATAATGATGATAATTTACTTCAATACGACCGATATCATCCATAATAGAGGGGTGTTCTTTTTGTATTTGGGTTAGATCGCGTCAATATAAATGTGTCACCTGAAGACGGCTGCTTGTGTTGCGATCGAAACGTCGTGATCTATTATTTTTTTGATACCTACGTGACTTTACCGAAAGAACCAAAGAGTATGGATTCATGCAATCACGAAAACTTCAAATCAAGATAAATGTCGTTAAACCCGCCACCATCTGACAGCCAATCTGTAAGGTTCATCACGTAAACAGAACGTGCCAATTCGTCACTAGTACAGCACACCAATGTGTTGGAGAGCAAATCCACACATTTACAATCTGGCGGCAGCTGACTGCCGCCTGATGATGCCGGTTGTAATTACTGGCGAAACGTCGTACTCAGATTGTCAATGTTGTGGATTTGCTCTCCAACACACCGGTGTGCTGTACTAGTGACGAATTGGCATGTTCTGTTTAGTGGCAAACCTTACTCATTGGCTGTGTCGGGTGGTGGTGGGTTTAACGACACATTCATATTCACGCGTTCTAACCCCCCCAAAAACCTGTAGTATGACAAAGGTACTTGTTATCCAGGAGAGACGCATTGATTCGTAGCAGTCATTTTGACGAGGCTCCTGTCGCTGCTATATTGGGTTAAATTTTAAGATGTTTTCAGCCAATGAACGCTGAGTTTTTCATAATTATTATTCATACTATTTACTGTGTGGAATGAAAGCGGAACATCAGTGGGGGAGGGGGGACACCAATCACGCCCTGCGCGTGGGCAACAGCACTCCAGCCCCGTACAGATGGCAACAGAATTGTGATTAGTCCACTTGCCGTGCCGCCTTCACCTGGCGAGCCAGGGGGGGGGGCATGTGACCTCAGCACGGCCACCCACGGTGACGGGAGTTTCACAGCATCTGCCTGTGACCCCCCCCCCCCCGCACACTGCTGCTGAGACGTGCATCCGAGCAGCTGACCCCCCCGTCCCTCCTCCCCTCCTCCCCTCCGTCGTGTCAGGCCGAGATGGAAACGCATCACTCGCGCGCCGCAACTTCGCGAATCTTTTTCCCGTCGTCGTCAGCCTGTGCGTAATTGTGTGCCGTGCACCCTCCGCCACCCAGTAAGGTAACTAGCGTGGGGGCACGGGGTGCCTTGCCCCCCGCCCCCCACCTCTACCCCCCGGGTGACCAAAGCTACGAGTTTTGGCCCTCCTTGACAACCACCATACTACGGAGCGCCCCATACAGCGTTCAATGTTCGAGACCGTGAGCGTCATGCCGTGATCAGGCAAGGCGAGCCGCGATATATAACAGCCTCGGTGCGGCCGTGCGAGACAAATCAAATATTATGGTGGCCCCCAACCTGAGCTGATAACGTCGTCACTACGACGCTGCCTGCACCCGACGCAGCCTACCCATAAAGTTGGCACGTGAACAACAAAACACGACGCGATGTATTAACACATTCCTGCTGCGGAGGGAGCTGGTAGGAACGTTTGGTGGCTCGGTCAATGGCCAGGGTCAACGGCGGCGTGGTGTATTCCGCAAATATGCCCGACTGTGAGGGCGGGCACAAGCCGGCGTGAGTAGGTTAAACGTTGAGTTTTATAAGGGCACCACGGGGTGACCAGCCCCTCCCCACCCAGCCACACCCCTCCCACCCCCCACCCAGCCCCACCCTCCCCACCCAGCCTCTCCCACCCTCCCCACCCTCCCACCCAGCCCTCACCACCCTCCCTCCCCACCCAGCCCCTCTTCCCCACCCAGCCCCTCCCTGCACGACGGACACAATAATCCCCTATGGGCTAGTGCAGGGGTCGGCAACCAAATTAACAAGAAGAGCCATTTCTTTCCAATTCGGTACAAAATTCAGTATTTCAAGAGCCGCAATGTATCTGAGTAACATACTGTACATACGTACATATCGTCAAGAAGCAGCCCGTAAAGAGCCGCATGCGGCTCCGGAGCCGTAGGTTGCCGACCCCTGGGCTAGTGTAACCAGCAGCTTCCTACCAGTATTATTGATATTATTACATTTGCCGCTGCTCCTGCTGCTCCTTCAACAAAGCGGAAAGTCGCGGAGATTTTTGTTGTTGTAAATCCACACGCCAATATATTTGGTGTCGCGTCGCATCTCTCGCGTCCTCAACTCGCGCCGCACCTCGACTCGCTCCTCCCGCAGGTGCACGCGCCTCGCGAGCTGCTCGCGCAGGTTCACGTCCGGGTACTGCGTCTGCTGGAAGAGCTCCTCCAGGGCACCCAGCTGCTCGCCAGTGAAGATGGTGCGGTGGCGTCGCTTGCGCCGATGCAGCTGCCCCAGGAGGGTGAGCTCCAGGCGCGAGAGGGTCTCCACGTCCAGGTGGCACCCGGGCAGCACGGTGGAGGAGCCCACGGGGCACAGAGAACCCGCCGAGGAGAAGCCTGCGACGCAAGTTCGCAGGGGCGGGAAGGGGGGGAAGAGGAAGGGGGGAGGTGGCAAGCGACGCAATTTGACGGAGTGATTAATGTGACTCGCGGTGTTTGCAGTTTTTTTTCGAATTCCCGAACAAACAAACAAAAAAAACTCCGCAATATCTCAAGAACCGCAATGCACTGCGCGGTGAACGCGAGAGACGCTGGCGGTCCTCAATTAATAACGGGCCACGAAGCGGTTCCTTCAAGAGCCGCATGCGGCTTCCATAGCCGCAAGTGGACGTCCCCCCTGCCCTCGTCGATATCCGCGGAGCCCGAGGCTCTGGGAGCGCATCGCGCCTCGGCCAGGGCGGAGACATCAGCCGGCGAGCGATATCATGAGCAGGGAGCACCATGCTGAGCAGCGTGGTGGAATTGTGGTCACACAACCCACCCCCCCTGTGACCGACACGGCGGCACGAGGAAGCCTTCTCCAGCAGCGGAGCGGGTTGACTATGGTACATGCTGTGTACCTGTTAACCCCTTATCAGTGCCCGACCTTATCACAGACCAATTCAGGCCTTATTGGTCACCCCGTGCCCCTTGTACATCTCAGCGGTCATCCTACAACGTCCCATCGCAAGGGAAAAACACAAATTACAGAACAAAAAATTGCCCGTGTTGAAACGGCTGTGCGCCGTATGGACCTGGAAACGCAACTTCCCTGTACAAGAATACGGGGTAAACCGTATGGGTTGATAGATATGCTGTTCATTCTAGATTTGAAGTTTTCGTAAATTAAATCACTGCTGTGGTTGTCCCACCTGATGACGGAAGCTTGTGTTGCTTCCGAAACGTCGTGATTTAATTTAGTTATTTCTATTTTTATTCTTATTTTTTTTCACCGACGTGACTCTACCGAAAAACCAAAGATATGCTGTTGTTTATATGTTTTTTTTTATTCAAGAGGATCTTACGGGAGTCTCAAGACTTGTGTTTTAGGAGGGTCGTTGCAAGCATTCCGACGTTTGACGACTTCAATCTCCACTCCTTCCGTGCCTCCCCTTAACCCTTTTGTGACCCCCCCCCCACCCTCGAAGCGGTCCCTCTGTCGCTGTTACCCAGTCCTCAATACCTTCACAGCTCGCCTCCTGCCACGCCAATCGTCCCATTGTTCTGTGGCACCGCCTTTGTAAGCTTCAGGTCAAGCGCCGTGCGTGAAGATGCTCAATGCCAAACATAAAAGTGGAACTTGAATTCGACTTAGGAAGAGTGGCAGTGGGTGGCCCTCAGTGGACTCGGCCTAGAGGAGGAGGTGGAGGAGGTGATGGGGGGAGGCGGAGGGGTGAGGTGGGTGGGTGCTAGGTCTGGTGATGGACGGTGGTGGTCACCCATTCAAGACCTATTCCAGGCTCCAAACCTGCTTAGCTTCTGAAGTCATATGAATCGGTTGCATGCCAGGCGATTTGGTCAAAATATGCGAATGCAATACGTTTTAATTAAATATGATATTTTCCCGTCACTCGATAATTTTGCGGAAAAAGCCCAAATCTGCCAACAACATGGACGTCTTTCTTGCCTCTCGCCAACAACGAACAACGTCCGTTCTGAACGTCATTCATTAATTTCTAATAAAACCCCCCGCTCGCCCGGATGGACCCCGGGGGATCCTCATCGTTCCGTTCCGCGAGCTTGCCGCGGACGGGATGGGTTGTGTGCGCTGCAAAGGGCGAGCAGCGGAATGCAAGGGAAGTGGCGGCAAGGGCAGGAGGAGGTAAATAGTGCGGCGGCTGCCATCAGCAGCAGCAGCAGCATCAGCAGCAGCAGCAGCTGCAGCTGCTGCAGGGTTAATGTGGTTGATGCCCTTTAGGTGGGTGGAGAGGAGATGGAGAAGTGGGGAGTTGCGTGGGGGGGGCAGGTGGAGTGCATTGTGAGGGTAGTAGCGGCTTCGGGGTTAATGTGGACGCCACCAGAACAACAACCGCCGCCATTTGAGAGTGAATGGCGCCACGGTGGCGAGATGTTAACTACCTCGCCTGGTGTACGGGTGGTCGTGGTTTCGATCCCGACCCCGACGCCTGTTGAGTGTATTGGTTTGGAGTTTGCGTGTCTCTCTCTCTCCACGTGGTCGCGTGAATTTTTCTCCGGACAATCCGGGTTTTCCCTCCACATTTTGAATCAACATGCGTTTCGAGTATTTGGCTGCTAAACATTTCCGCGCGATAAACCCCTTCGTTGAGCTATCATTTGTGATAGCCAGGTTACTTCTGAAAAACAGCTATATAGCTTAGTGGGCCTTACCTGGTAAAACATTTTTTTTTATAGAGTGCCTTAGTGATGTCACCACGGCACGGGTGCCAGGCTACGTGCACGTGGATGCTGAAGCGCCGATGCACATGCAGGGACGCAAGCGCGGCCGTCCTGTTACGGCGGCCCAGGTTTGGGAGGCATGGGCAGCGAGCGGGCCACTGCTATTATTCTTCATGAACTTGATGGTAAAAAAGGCGAATGATTAATGCAACAATTTCTACCGCACACGCACGCACGCAGACACAACGAACCAGATGCACAGAGCCCACACTTGAGCCTTAGGAGACGATGCGGACAAGCATTCCTTGCCGTGCCGACTGCGCCACCGCTCACCTCCCGCCCTTCCAATTCCAGACCGCACGTCCACAAACAGACACCCGCGAGTTACCTGGTCGAAGAGCTGCCGGCCGTAAATGGTGTGCAGGATGGAGAATTCCATCTCCGCATCCAGGGTGGTCACCCGAACATTGATCTGCAAACACAGACACAGAGAGCACAGAGCACAGAAGAACCTCGTCAGCTCATGAATTCCAATAATCGTGGTCTCGTGTTTTGCCGCTGGACAAAATGTTTCTACACAATACCCTGTGTGCCCTAGCCGCATACGGATAATAACCATACGCCGCTTTGCATGTGGTTGTCCACGCATTTGGTACTTCACGTGTACGCGTTACGAGCAAGAAAGGGGGCCATCAAATATTGAATAATTATTTATCCGGGAAGCCATGCCAAGTCTCAAGATTCTCTTTCAGGAGGATTCCGCATTGGGATATTGCTATTATTGTTACAGCAGGGAGATGAGGAACACAGAGAACATCCACCACACATTGAGGTAGTAACACCCAGCACTGCCATCTTCATTGCTCCAACACCTACAACACCTGGCAAGCCTTCATTGCCACCTATATCCAGGGCTTGGCTGGGCTCGACCCTGCTTAGTTTTTGAGATCCATCGGGATTGGCACCTCGAGGGTGATTGGTCAGAGGCAATAAACAATTAGGCCAGACATTCTGCTTGTGAGACTTTGACTTTTATCACCCAGAAAAAAATCTTGCGAATGCACAATGCGTACGTTTACACTAAATAATAACCCCACGCATTCAAAATGACAAACGTGGTTTTGGCACAAAAGCCTTCAAGCCTATGACCTGAAGTCAACCTTTATTTCAAACTAACGACCCTCACGGAAACGGGTTATTGGGTATCGGCTATAAACACATTGTTGTGCATAACAATACAGTTGTCAGTATAGTTGGTGTATCAATGTTGGTGGCTCAAAAAAAACCGGCTAGCAAAGGGAATTAAGTTCATGTTGGCATCGGGGAAAGAAAAAAAACACAAAAAATGCAGGCATCAAAGTTTCAGCCGATGGGTTTTTCGCAGACGCGTGCGGTCATGCCAAACACTGACAAACAGCACAACGCAATCTTAACATTGTTGCACAAAGGCCACACACACAAACACGCACACGGTGCAACGTGTACGTCCCATCACACTTACGAGCTTCTCCTTACCGTCGAGGGCCTTTTGAAAACGTGCAGAATACGATCACGCGGGCAAACGCTGACATGTGTGTGTTTGTAAGAACATCCTCATTAGCGGATATCGAACAATTGCTGTATGTAAGAATAACACGGTGTTTATCGAATGATCGTTTGACGCACGGGCATCTATTTGCACCGAAGGCTAATGTGTTTTGTTTACCTATTAGGAGCAACTTGACGACACTCTACAGTATAGAGTGACATTGGATGAACAGAAGCCGCTCAATTATGCGCAGGAACAAGGGTCACCTGTTGTACGACACAATACGCATCAGCGGACCGAGCGCCGTCTTAAGTGTCCGGAGCGAGCTCGGGTGTTGCGGGGTAAGATGTCGGAGCCATTAAAGCGAGACTCGAAACAACACTGCACATTTTTAATGCGGCGACAGTCCACGTTTGTTCAAACAAATTCGCTTCGACCTCATATTCATAACACGAGATGTGCGGGCAACAAGGTTGAAAGCATTAACGCATTAGATCTGTCTGCAACACGCGGCTGCACGATCACTCTCGCAAGACGACTCGGTGTAAATGATATTCGAGCACACATTTGTATCGCTATTCGAGCGTTACGCCGCGGAAAACGAGCCATCCGTTACCTCGGAAGGATTTTATGGAACCCTATCGTCACCACCATCATCAGCCATGGTCAATCCACTGCTGGATGAAGGGATTCCCCCAAAACCGCCGCCCTCTTCCACAATCCTACAATGTAGTAATCCACCGTGGCACCTGCGCACGAGCTGATTTTCATCACTCCATCTCCACGGCGGTTGTTCTCTCGCAGGCATGGCCTACCAATATACAGTACGCCGATCCCTAAAATCCTCAACATTTACCGCCGCCGAAGATAAATTCCCGCCGTGACATCCCGTAGCCTCATTTGACCTCTCTGATCTAGGGCGGCTGAATTAAGTGCAAATTTCACAACCTAGGGGAGAGCTCTGCACCGCACGGCCCTCTCTCAATCTCTCCCCTCTCGCTCGTTGCGAGCGACTGGGCCGAGGCCATCAGGCGTTTTCCGCGCGAGACGTCCCTTTAAGATCCGCCGGAGAGAAATACATCGCTATAAATCTTCACCCCCCCCCACTATCCCCCCGTCCACCGCTGTGACTGGGCAGGCTCAAGGAAGCAATGCCCCTCCATGTAAGGGTACCGATTCAGCCCCCCTTTGAGATCCCATGGGGCAGACAAGCGAAAAATTAGCACGCTCCCTCTGCTTGGCAAAAAAAAGGGCCATCTTGTGTGCGCAAGTGTGTGTTTGATGATCTGGGCTTGGTCACTGACCATCGCGCACAAAACCGTCTCGAGATTGCATGGGGGGGGGGGGGTCACTTGACTTGGGTCAGGTTCAGCTCAGGGGTGACGGAGGACAACCAAGAGTGAAAATGGAAATTACTGACCCCTGCTAGTTGGGTGCACGCAGGAGGGTTGGGTAATGGAGCATGTTGATTAAATGTTGTGAGGAGTCCCGTAATCTCTCAATAGAGAGAGAGACGCTCGCGACTCTGGGGGCCGCTTTGGGTAAAAAGTGAAGATTTTTCATTTTGTCACTGCCTGTTATGGGCGCTTTGCTAAGGGCTTTAAAATATAAAATAATAAATATAACGGCAAATAAATCACGTTCTTTTCTGGGACTGAGAACCAGGCACGGAGAAGTACTGGCTCAGTATTCAGACGTGAGTCATACACACATACACACACACAAGTATGTGTGTATGTGTGTGTAGTGTGGTGTATAGTGCGGCCTTCATTGGCGCTTGCTGAAAGCACTTACTCCAACAGTCTGTTCAGGCTATACGGGGGATCTTCGTCTTTTTTTATAGTGTGTAATAAAATCACACGTACTGCCATTTTGTCACAACTGCTGGATGAGGGTCACCCTGCACCTTTGCATAATTCCACCATACTTCACCACGCTCGGGTGGGGGGTGAGGCGCTGTGACAAGACAAGTTGAGATACCACTCATTGTTAGCCATGGCCGGTCATCAAACTCAAGTTTCAGGTCGACGGGGGCTCATAGCGGCATAATTAAGTGGTGTAAAATTCACGTTTAAGTGACCTTGCACTAAGCGTTCATGCGACAACTCATTTGGATTTGGGAAGGACGGACCTCCGAAGGGCACCAAAACTGGTTAGCAATGGACATCGATGAATAACAGCCACGTAGGCGTTTAAAACTCATGGCGCGGCAGTTGGGGAAAAAAAGAGATGGTGGGGGGGGGAGCGAGTTTCTTAAATTCTTTCACAGCTCTGTCCACCCGGCTGAATACAGTTCTAGATTTGAAGCTTTCGTGACTGCAAGGATTCATATTCTTAGGTTTTTTCGGTAAAGTCACGTAGGTAAAACATTAAAATTAATGAAAGTAAAATAAAATAAAAATCACGACGTTTCGGAGGCAACACAAGTCTCCGTCATCAGGTGGACCGTCACAGCCAGATTTGCTGCATCAAGTGAGGCAATGATTCAAGATATAATCCCTTAAAAGTTAAAAGTAAGTTGAGGGGGGAGAAGAGGGGGGGGAGCTCATCAGAATGTGGTAGCCAATGAGTTCACAGTTATCGGATTGCCAATTCGCGTGTCGCGGGGGTCTGGCGGACCTCTCTCCTGGCCAACACATCCGTAGCACGCAGCTCCCTCCTTCACCCCCCGCTCTCTCCTCCAGTCCCTCCTCCGACGTGCACCCTTACCCAGTGCCGGATTATCCCAGTAGCACAAGCAGCTACACATGTAGCCACGGGCCCCGCACGTTCAAGGACCCGCGCGAAATGCTTTCAAGCTATCAATTCCGGTTCAGTGATTCTGCACTTGCTTATTGCTATAGTACTATACCGCCTTAAACTTTTAGGAACGACTGGGTGTTTAAGGTTAGCGATTTGTCGTATAATCTGGTTGTATAGCAAATGGAAAAATAAAATTACTTTACTATGCAAGTGACTCAGAGACACTAAGAGTAGGAGGCACTCTGTTTATTAAACGCCCTTAACAGTTCACACTGGGTGACTAAAGTTCCCAGTCAGCACGGCTGGCAGACTGCCTGACTGGCGACGCCGAGACGGTGAAGACTCCAGCAGCAGCAGCACGACGGGGACCCCCCACCCCCCACCCCCCACCCCACCCCCACCCCCCACCCACACGACAGCCCCGAGCTCCCTCCCGGGGCCCCTCTTCTACTGCCAGCGTAGCCTGCTGGCTCCGCCCCTGGCCCCGCCCCCTTCTGGAACCTTCTAGCGGGTTCTCGATGTGCCCCTTCCGTGAGCTTTCCCCTCGATCGCTCTCGGGTCGATCACGTGGCCTGCTGTCAGTCAGGGCTGCTGTAAGCTGCAGATCCCCTTCCCTGCCAGCAGCCAGCGCTATGCTGCTAAGTGACCGATTCTCTGTCACTACACAAGTAAAACATTTGTGTTTTAATATTTGTGCTTTTTTTATTTAGGGCCCCTTTATAACGTATGCTACAGTCGCCTTCTCTTATTTCACCCCTTCATCCCCCGCCACACGATATCCAGCCGCCAATCACGTGTCGTCACATCTCGGACCATGTCTCCTCATCTCCCACCAATAATCACATATCCTCACACCGCGGGATACATGTTGTTGTGGGGACCGGTTTGAAGAAATGTCAGAGGGGTAAAGTGTTTGTCTGAAATCAATGTCACATTTAATTATGAGGACTAGAACCTCAAGTAATGTATGCATATGCTTTTGAATGAGTTTTTGGATTTTAAGTATTTGGGATTTTAAGGAAAATGCTGGATATTAAAAAATATATATTTTACCTTAAGGTAAAAATTAATGCATTGTTTGACCCGCAAAGGTGACATCAAATGATGCCACGTGACACAATTTTCGGCGGGAAAACAGTGGAAGTTGCCACCATTTCATTTACATCACTTCCCTTCAAAATGATCAGTAATTGTTGCATACTTGTCAACCCCTTATCAGTGCCTACCTTATTAGACCAATTCAGACCTTATTGGTCACCCCACGCCGTTATACATCTCAACGTTCATCCTACAAGGTCCCATCACAAGGGAGAAACACAAAGACAAAAACTAATGTTTTTTGCCCCTATTGAAACAGCTCTCAGCTGCATGGACCCGCAAACTAAATTTCCCTGCATCAGAATACGGAATAACCCATATGGGTTGATAGTAATGTTGGGGGGGGGGGGGTTTGACAGTCAAATATTTTATGTCTGTTCCTGATATTCGGATGTTTTTGTTAATCAGAAAATCTTCCAGAAGCACATTCCCCAACACGATTGCGTCACTCGTGCTTGAAATTGAATATTCCACAACTCCGTGGGAGACTACAAATCCACTTGGAGGGCGTATGTCACACCGTGCGTGGGACGACGGGCAAACATGTGATCCTTAAGTCACCAAATAGGAGTCTGCTCTTAATATTTGACACGTAAATTGGACAGTCGCAAGAAAAAATACTGAAATGACATAAAAATATCGTGTTTGGAGTAAAATATCAAAGTAATTGGCGGCATGGATGGAAATCCGCGATAAACGTTTCCTTTGTTGTTAAAGACTTATATTTGAAGCCGCTGAGAGCTGGGAATTTTTCAACGGTTTTCTTCATTCATATGGCGTTTGAAAAAAACCCAACATCCTTCAATTGTATGTTTAATGTTGTTATCCATTCCATGGCATCGTGTGGCATAGCTCAGTGGGGAAGTCCGCTCATCCCACCAGAGTACGCGTGCTGCATGGGGCGGTCAGCAGTGGTGGTTTGCACCTCGACACGTTCACAGTCTGGTCATCTGCGTGGCTTTCCATCTATGGATAAAATACCCTCGCACCTTCTCCGTGTGTGGCTGCTGCTGCTGTTGTTGTTGTCGGGACACGTTTGAGAGCGGTCCCCGCTGTCACTGGGGCAGCAGAGAGAACCCAGGGGCTGTCCCTGCGTCGGGTGTTCAGTGAGGTTCGTCGCTTGAGACTCCACTATTGTCTCACACTCGCACAACTGGGTGGCCGAGTGGGAGGAGGGGTGGGTCTTTTTTGGGCCGACAGCCGAGTCGAGCGCGTCTCAACAGTGTAGCGATCCGTCATTCGCCCACGTTGTGCAATCGCTGACGCCGTGGGCTGGACGCAGCCGAGGCGCTGGCCAAAGAAAAGAATGAGGGGGCGAGTGCTGCCGCGTTGACGTCGTCTGTCGGGTTGCTGGCAGTGGCACGATGTTGCTGAACGTGGGATGTCGACCACTGGCTCGGCACCACTAAGGAAGAGAGGAGCACCCACCTAATCCTCGTTGGAGCAAGGATATCATGCTGCCCCTTTGTCATCATCATGAGCAGCAGCAGCAGCCATGACCTATTCACTGCTGGATTAAGGCCCCTTTTTGGAGTTTGTATGTTCTCTTCACATTCGCTCAACACAGCGTAAGCATTTCCCCAAGGGACAAAGTTGGAAAACGTTCTATCAACGTGACTTTACGAAAGACCCAAAGAATTTGGCTTCTGAGCCGGCTTGATGTACTTCAATGAAATGCGATGTGCAGCGGAGTTATGTCCACTTATAGACACATATAGGGGGGCGATGAGTGGATTAGTCCACTTAAGATTGTAATCGACTACTTCTTATTTGTGGTAAATACTCGGCCCCCCTTTAAAAATGGGGGCAGCCAGACCTCCTGCCCCTAGAAGGTCGGAGCCCAAAGCAAATCTACGTGGCTATTGATTCCCATCTTGTTACCAAGCTCTGCCCACCACACCTCCCGTCCAGCGGCACACGAGTGCGCCTGAGGTAGACTCCGCCCCGCTCCCCACAACCTATTTTCGTGTTGTCCAATTAGTCGAATACTCGAACCGGCAATTAATAGGGCAATCCATTGCTTGATGAAATCGGATATCCGGGCTCCATGTGCATCGTGGGTCTCTGCTCTGCACAGGTGGCAGGGCGTGCGTGCGATGCGTGTGCCTGTGCGTGCGGCCCAGTGCTGCCTTCATTTCGGGTGCTGCCTTGTGTGTGTGTGGGCATAAGCATGTTTGTGGGGAGCGGTGGCGTAGCGGTTAGCGCACTGCGCTACAAACCTGGCGGCTCAAGTTAAAATCCCGCTCATGGCCAACATCAGTGACGATTATCTGAACCGGCCATGGGCCTCCCCCAGATCGACTCGGCCTCAAATAAGTACCTGGTGCAGTGTGTAAACATCGCCAATAGGGAGACAAAAATGGGCAGGCGTGGTGCTGGCCAGCCACCCCCTCGTGTGCGGCGCCGACCTTCGTGTTTCTCGCTGACAGCACTTGCCCCAGCAGTCTGTTACAGGCTATGCGGGGGCTCTTTGTCTTTGTAGACATGTTTGTACTGCCATTCGTTTGAACGGGATTTGAATAAAGCTGCTGATATCTGCGATCTCACCGGCGGTGTTTGCCATGCGACATGCGCTCGTGCCGTTTCGGGTCGTGTTCAAATGAATGGCAAACGCCGCAGAACGTGGAACGCGTTCTCACCAACAGCCCGGGTGCGTCTTCGTTCCAATTATCAGCCGTGATCAATCAACTGCTGGATGAAGGCCTTCCATCCCCAAGCTATTGCAAATCCACCCAGCGTCTGCACGCGGATTAATTTATTTCATCGCTCCACCTCGAGCGCGTCCCTGCCCTCGACTGTCACTCCATCGTGAATCTCGACCTTCCTAGCGACGTGGTGTCCTGCCCAACGATTTTCTTGAGCAGTCAGTGCGATGTCATTACCCAGCGTTTGTTCCACCAATACGCGTGTTCCTCTCTCTGTAATAAAGTAAGGATGCAATCGCTTGCAAACGCCACTTTATGATGGAAGGGGCCTGCCTCTCCACTAGAGGGAGCTCGTCTACGGGGACATCTGGAGGGGGAAAGAAGAGCTTTCTACCTCTTCGGATTCCACCAGTATCAATCGAGATGATGATTCTCGCTCGAGAGCAACCTCAAGAGAGGTCCCGACGTCTCGGAAAAAATGGGAGTCCCCACACTCTGCCCCACCGTGCACATTGATACTGCTGGCTGGACTGAGCCCGTGGGTGTGTGCAACCCGCGCCGTTGCTTCAACGATCCAGCGACCTCTGGATTGCAAGTCCAGCGTGCTGACCGCTAACACCAACGTGGCAGCCTCTGTTCGTCTCTGAATGTGATTCTAAGCATTGATCGATCTTTGTCTGCGTTTTATTATTAAGATGAGTCTTGGGACTCACCCAATTGTCTTGGGACTCATTGAGTCCCAAGACTCTTTTGCAGGAGGGTCCTGCCAAGTTTTCACAGGGGGGAGGGGGGGGCAATCTTGTTGCTACTGCGTGATCCCAATATGGGGAGCGGTGGTGCAGCGGTTAGCGCGCTGCACTACAAACCTGGCAACCAGAGTTCGATTCCCACTCACAGCCAACACCAGTGACAAATACATGCACCGGTCCTGGGCCTCCCCTAGGTCGACTACTCAGCCTCAAATGAGTGCCTGGTGCGGTGTGTAAACATCACCACTGGGAAGACAAAGGCGGTCGGGCGTGGTGCTGGCCACCCACTCCCTCGTGTGCCGTGCCGGCCTAAATAGGTGCTCGCAACTAACAGCACTTGCCCCAACAGTCTACTAAGACTATCCAATTGAGCGATTCGCAAGATATTTTTGTCAGCATTGGGATATTACATTGTAAGCTTGACAATGAAATACCAGTTACCTTTTTATATTGTTCTGGGCTACTTTGGGTGCGGTTTAATCGTCTTGGCGGTCTCCACGAGATGTCTCCATTTCTGACGGAATGTACCGCGGCATGTCGACATCCCATTCCTTCCTGTTGCCTCGCGAGCTCAGGCGGAAGAGGATCTTAACGCGGCCCTGCCTGCCACATTCCTGATGCGAGATATGCGAGGCCAGCGAGATGAATGATTGACAGCCTCTCGGGGGGAAGTGCGAGTTTGGGGGTGGGGGTGGCTAAATTCTGCACTCGGAAGTCACAACGAGATGCTCGCACTCGCTCTCCAGTCCAACAAGCACGTGCGCAATTCTTCCCTGGCAATGTCCGTGTGGCAGCCGGGGTCAGCAGCCCCTCTCGGACTGTCCGGGAGTCTCCACCAGGATTGGTGTCAGTCTCCTTACCGGGTGACCATCGAAAGCAATTCCGGGGAGATTTTAATGATTGGATATTTTAAGATTTTTTTTTAATAATCATATTCTGAAATAGCTTCAGTGAGAGTTGGCAGTGCCTCCTGGCAGCCCGTATCTATCGGACCCTTGGAAGTTTACAGCTGCCCCCGCTTGCACTCACACAGTTTGCGCAGAGTGTGCGGAGGGGAGCCTCCATCTAGCAGCGGATTGCCAAGCGCCGTGAATTCTTCACCGCGCGGGTCACTGCCGCGTGCTCACGGTGGGGAATTGTAGACCTCCGATTAGCACGGTGGCTACGTACGGTGCGAAAGAAGTTCAAAGTGCACACGTAGACGTTGGAGCGTAGCAAGATATATAACACAATTGATTTTGCTGAAATTGACCTGCCCACCCCCACCCCCCACAACAGCTATTTTACGCATGGCTTTCATCAAGCACTATCCAGACTCAAACCGCCTTAGCTTCCGACACCCGATGGGCCGGGTGCATTGTTACAGTGCACAGACGTGTCGAGAGGTATGCAGCCAGCAGCACCCTGATTGTTGCATTGAAGTGCCGCTCAAGTGATTGCGACGGCTTGAGAAGCCATTCGTCCGGCAGATGATGATGATGTTGGTGATGCTATGATGACAAGTGTGGTGAGAGTACGTGACTCTGAGACCAAGTCGACGCTTTATCGCTCTTTTATCCATCGAACCAGCCAACAACCTCCGATGGACGGTGTTTTTTTCCTACTCCCCCCCCCCTCTGATTAAGCCAAAGGCAAAACTGAACTGCACCCAAACCAGATGAGCAGGTTACCAAAGATGGGCAGGGCAGCGTGCGTGTAAGATTTCTCGAACACAATCACGCGCCGTGTGTGTCACCAAGATCACCTTTTGCGATTCGCGCATAGTACGGAGATGCACTTACTACGATTATTATTTGGCGATGCATTGGCAGCGGTGCACAAGCACAATTAATAACAAAACTCACTTCGGCAATAACACTGTGGCCTTAACAGGAAACATTTGTATTTACAATAGGCGCAGTTTAGGGTACATCATGTGCTCTGAAGAAAGGACAATAACCCTAAATGTCACCTATTATATATATTATTTCCCTTTGAAGGTCACTGTGTTATTGACGAATGCTTGTTGAGGTTGTGTGAACGAGATCAACAGATGGTGCGAGATCGCCGTCGTAAACTGGTGGCTAAAAAACGATCTACGATCGCTTTCAATCGCGTGAAGTCGCGAAACAAGCCGCTGTTCGCTGCAGGTGATGGCAACACCGACGCCATTCGATATTTTCCTTGCGATGATGCCGCACGAAGTGTTCGCGTTTAAAGACGTTCCCCACTAAAACCAGACAGTTTGCCAAAGGCTAGAAAGGCACTCGAATATCGCGCCATCAATTCACTCGGCGCTTGAAAATGCACCATTATGTAACATGACGACGTTTATTATTCGCCATGCCCGCACCACCGATTAGCACGATTGGCTACGCAATGTGTGAAAGACGTTGGACGTCCATGCAATTTGTATGCGCAACACCGGCAACTAACAGGAATGAGTTCAGATTATCACGGAAAATATTGTTCCGATACAGTATTCAGTAGTGGCTGCAGGAGGTCCCATAATATAATTCGCCTTGCTGTAGAGTTAAGCTCAAACACTCTGGGCTGTATATTAAATGTGAGCCTTGAGCTTCCATTACATTGCAGCTGATTTACACCCCACAACGCAACTGGATTTACTGCCTGACCATGGAGTGGCTTTAACTCCACAGTTCAACACAATTTATACATTATTTTTTTCATTTTTATGAACAAACTCAAACACCCCCTTTTCTCCACTGGCACAAGCGAGCCGTGCCGGCGCAGGTCCCACACGAGTAGTGGTGGTTCCCCACTGGTATTTACTGCCACGTCGATCCACAGATCCCAGGCAGTGAAAGTTGCCATCTCAGCATGGGGGCAACACTTTACTTCATCACTGTATTCGACAGCGTGGTTCAGATGTCTGGTGACCCGCATTTAACTCTTTGAAGCTGAATATATATTATTTTAAAGTAAGGTTTTTTTTTAAACAGAAAACTATTAACTATTTTTTTACAAAGGTAGGGCCCACTGAGTTATATAGCTATATTCCAGAAGCGACCTGGCAACAAATGATAGCTCAACGAAGTTGCTGATCACGTGGAAATCTATATCAGCCAAATACTATAAAATCGCGTTAATGCTGATTTAGAAATGTAGAGGGAAAAACCAGAGGACCCCGAGAAAAATCCACGCGACCACGATGAGAGAGACACGCAAACTCCAAATAGACAGCAGCAGGCGTCAGGGTCGGGATCGAACCCACGACCTCCTGTATACCGGGCGATGTAGTTAACATCTCAGAAATGAATATACAAAAGGCAAAAAACGGTAGGGATTAATTAATTGGAGGTCACAAGACAGGCGGGGACCACGATGTACTTTGCCTGCGTCATGCTGGTGGCCCAGGCCACGCTTGCTAATGAGACTCGCCCAGCGCTCCTGCGTTCTCTCACCCGATTTAACAACGTCGACGATTCGGTTGCTCTATATTATTATGTGAATGTTAAAGACGCTCCGTTGTTTTGTTTCATCTCTTATTTGCCGAGAAGCTATATATAACTTCTTTAATCTTTTCTTCATTGTTTTATAGTCTTGAATGTGTTGTTGTTTCCCCCCACCACACACATCATATTCGCACGGTGCGAAAGACGTTGAATACCCATCCATATGTAGGGCTGTTTGTGTAGGGCTGTTTGCATAGGAGCTAACGGATAACAAACACAGTGGGCGGGGACTCCGTGAGTACACGGGTGGTGCCCGCAACGACGTCCGCACCGGACGGCGTGAGGGGGTTTCGATCCTCTAGGGGGTACAAAAAGGGATGAGCCAGAGAGCTCGGGTTCAGTCTTGGAGTAATTAAGGGAAGACGGAAGACCGGCCAGATAGGCCCTGGACTCCCCCTGGGACGCCGCCCTTGTAAGGGCAGCGCAGGCTGGAGCCAGTGGCGTGGTCCCGGAACCAGAGTTAGTCCTCTGGGACTCCGGGTACCGTAGCCCGACTGACCAGTGTCGGGCCAGACAGCCTCCCCTAGCCCGTTAGTGGAGGACTCGGGTAGGAAGGCTAGCTAGAGGTGTATTCCCAGTTATACGGGTGAGGGGGCCGATACACCCCTCCAGTGCTGTACGACATTGTGTAAATAAATACGTGTGCCTTACTACGGTGTCCAAGCGTCTTCAAGAGTACTTCACATACATAGGACTGTGTGTCATGTAATAAACCGTGGTTTTAGTTCTCATGGAGATCAACAACAGTCTCACAACACAGCCTCACCCTCCCCACCGCTTGAAGAGACAAACCTCCTTTTATCTGTGGATCAAACATTCAGTGGCTTATTCTCTGTATAACACGTGAGTTCACAACTAATGTGTCCCATCTAAATAATTAAAGGGATTTTGGAAGCCGCCTGCATTTGGCTGAGCAATTTTCAAAGTTAGCCACCTGCTCCATATTTTATGGAACTTTTGCTTTATGCTCTGCCGTGTAAAATATTCATAAAGTCTGTAACCAAGCCTAACAATAACGCCATAACTGTAAAATATAGTTGTACAGCAGCCATTTGCTCCTGTTGACAAGAGTGATTAAAAAAATGCTTTGTAAAAATGAAGAACGAACAATAATTTCGCACACGCTTTTATCTCCACCGTAAAATATGTTTTATTCAAATAATTGCTCTTTTGCAATTATAAGTTTGTGGAATATATATTTCAACTTGCCATGGCTAGCATAGAGTAATAATTACGATATTCGAATAAAAAGAGTCAACCATTTATTCACACGGTGATCGAATTAAGATGTCAAACTCCATTGTTTTTGAAAAACAAAGCGTGTGTACACATTACAAAAGTCGCTATGAACTTCAAAGCAGTTTAGGTATTTTGACGAACGCATAAGCAACTTTACAAAGAAAGTTTTTTTGTCCGATAAAACGTACGCTTCTTAAATCACCAAACGTACGCTTCTTTGCCAACTTGGTGATTCCGCATGTAAACTCCAAAACACGGCGATATTATTAAAGCATTTTTATCTCTATAATTGTACATGAATATCGCAGTTGAAACAATGGTACAAGTTTCTTAAAATCTCCCCCCCCTCACCTCTGTCCTTTCAGCAGGATACGAAGTAGCACACAAGTCAAATCGGCTGGTCCAATGTGGTTGGGTAAACACTGGGTACTCACATTTATTTACTGTTTTATTTTACCAGGTAAGGCCCACTGAGCTATGTGGCTCTTTTTCAGAAGCGACCTGGCCACAAATGATAGCTCACCTTAGGCGCTTATCATGGGAAACATATTGCAGCCAAATACTCAAAACGCTTGTTTTTAAATATGGAGGGGAAAACCGAAGGACCCAGGGAAAAATCCACGAGAGCACGGGGACCACATGTAAACTTCAAATACACAGGCGTCAGGGTCGGAATCCAACCCACGATCTCCTGTATACAAGGCGAGGTAGTTAACATCTCGCCACCGTGGCGCCCTGCATGGAAGAGTAGAGCGGTGTTCTTCATCGCAAGGCCCGTGGGCCACTGGCTGCCCCTGGTGGCCTTTAGTGCAGCCGCTGGCGCGCGGCCTCCTGACAATCCGCAACGAGTGAAAGCGGCCCTTGCAGGCAGTGTGGGGATGATGTCTGATCGGTGAAAGTGCTCCCCTCTGAAGAACACTGCTCTAGAGCTTCCTTCAGTGGAGGCTCTTCTGTGAGCGATGGAATGTTCAAACAATTTCAGGACTGCATCTTACCTTCTTACTATATATCCATGTAAGCTGGAGCTGTGGAGGTTCAGCACCTTACTGTCAATACGAAGTGCTGTAGACTCGAGCTCCGAGGGTGACCAGGAGGTGGAAGCACAGCAATGGATTGTTCAACGGGCCCATGCAGAGCTTTGAGTGTTACACCCCTCAAGCCAAATGCTTATCAAATGGAATTTTCCAAACTTCCCAGTGCGGGTTCTTGAAACTCAGTCAGGCTCTCCTGGGCTACATAAAACACTTTAGATGCAGGGTTAGTGGATCACAGAGGTGTTTTCTTATGTGTAAGACTCCCAGGATGTTGGACTAGCTGCAGGGCACAATGTATCAGCAGAGACGATAAATGACCAGACCTGTCTGTACAGATTTCTGAGTGTGAATTTTCACAGGGCACTCCCATTTCTCTCCCACATGCAAAACAGATCGCAAAAGAATTGACCGATGCAGCTCCTTCCTGTTAAAGACCGTACATAATTGACTTGGCTTTCCGAATAATAATAATATTAATACAATGTTACCCTACAGGTGTTATTTTCGTGGCGACGCGTTTTCGGGTTGTACAACGCAGAGCAAATCGTCGGACACCTTGCCGACCAAAGCGTGTTGCAAGCGCTTAAACGCATCCGAGAGCAAATTAAATTGTGGCGTTTACTCTCCGATTCAGCACGGTTGGCTGTGTACGGTGCGAGAGAAGTTCAACGTACACACACGCACGCACGCACCTGCCGCAGAAAACCTGGTATTTCCACCACTGTCCCGGATACCAAACAACCTGAGTTGGGCACCGCCCCAATTCTCGATCGAGCGACGGGGGACACTTAAGACTTCTATTGACTGTCATTGTTCCTTTTACATTGGTGTTTGAATAACTCCTCCGACCCTTCACCACTGAATTACGTCAACAACAGCACCACGCCCAAGCTGATGGTTGTGAACGGCGCAGAGGGCGCGCCTGGGGAACGACCGCACGGAGCCAGGGAGAGCGAAATCGTCGGCGCCACCGCTGGGAGCGTGGACTCGTTCAACGCTAAAAGTTGGACGTCGGTTCCAACCTGGAACCCGTCGCTGGCTCCTCCGAGTTATTCTGCGGTCCTAATTGATGTGACTTGTAAGGATGACGATTTGTATTTATTCACGATAAAGGGCTTTTTTATGGGTTAGATCGCGTAAATATTAACGCTGTGTCGTTAGCCCACCACCACCCGACCACAGGCAATTAGTAAGGTTTGTCACGTGAATAAAACGTGGCAATTCTCTATAACTTCGGCACATCGGTGTGATGGCGAGTAAACCCACAACATTTACCATTAAGCACGACGTTTCGCTGGTGATTACAACCAGATTCATCGGGCGATTTGCCATAATTATATTATTATTCGCGAAAGCCTACGTGTTAAATTTGTAATTATATCTTGATTTGAAGCTTTCGTGACTGCAGTAATCCATACTCTTTGTTTCTTTCGGTAAAGTCACGTAGGTGGAAAAAATAATAGATCACGACGTCATCAGGCGGATGACGATTGCTTTCGTTGCGATCGAAACGTCGTGATCTATTATTTTTTCTACCTACGTGACTTTAGCGAAAGAACCAAAGAGTTTGTATTTATATGTTATAGCCTTTGTCAATCACTGTTGGATGAAGGTCTCTCCATCCTGTAGTTCACGGGTTTGACTGACCATACTTCACCATGCTGGTCAGTGCGGGTTGGTGAAGGTGAGGAGAGGGCAAGGAGCAGTGCCGGATTCTCCTAGTAGCACAAGTAGCAACATGTGCAGCTACTACATATGTAGCTACATATGTAGTAGCTACATATGTAGTAGCTACACATGTAGTAGCTACGATCAAGGGCCCAGCGCTAAAAGCTTTCAAGCTATCAATTTCGGTTCAGTGATTCTGCACTTGCTCTATTACTATTGTACTATACCGCCTTCAAGTTTATGAACGACTGGGTGTTTAAGGTTAGCGATTTGTCGTATTATCTGGCTGTATAGCAAATAAAAAAAATACAATTACTTTACTATGCAAGTAAAAAAATGTGTGTTTTAATATTTACGTGTTTTTATTTATTTATTTAGTGCCCCTTCATAACATATACTACAGGCCCCGCGCTAGCTTAATCCGGCACTGGCAAGGACCGATTCAGGTGTCATTCGTTAAAGGCGGTAGCCTCGGCCATGAATCAAACTCATGCGCCGGATGTATGTAGCGCTGGGCATGCCCACAGGCCTTGTCATTATGAATTAAACATTTCCACCATTGCATCAGGACTTTCGGCCAAGATGATAACTCCATTTTTGTTTGAGCAGGGAGGCAACGTTAATATTTGACTCACAGCGGCAAGTTAACCACAAAGGTACGGGCACTAGAATTTTGGCAAATGTACGTGCTGTAAATATTACAGACGGGTGCGGTTGAAAAAAGCTGACATCGGCGCTACGGAACAAGCCGGGAAGAAACAACAAGAACAGTTTAGCCCCCAAAACGTCAAGGAGGTGGAGCTGGAGTTTATTTTAATCCTCGGCCTGGAGCAGTTACTCAAGGGGCTCTTTCTCAACACTGCTCCCACGAGTGGCCAGACCCTCCAGGGCTGTTTACCACACCTGGCGCAGGAATGCGATCGCCGCTCTTGCGTGGAAGACCTTGCCATTTAGAACACGGCCAACCACACACTCGCTCACACACTCACACCGCTCACTCACTCGAGTGGCTCCACTCCTTTAGCATTACAGTCGGACTCCGATAAAAAAATACTCACGGTAAATTCGTCTTTCTCAATATGTTATATCAATTATACTCAAAAAAAGGTACAGCCCTGCAATGACTTGCTCATAGCACTGCCGTTGGAAGAGTTCTAGAGAGCTGCTTCGTCAAGGATATTTTTGACCTCCTCTGCAACGTTGGATAGACGTCTTCAATGGGGTGGACGTCCCCACACTTCCCCCACCAAACGCAACCTGCCAATCGACGTCCCTCGGTGTGCCCACGTGTCCCTCGGTGTGCCCGCGTGCGCCTCGGTGTGCCCGCGTGCGCCTCGGTGTGCCCGCGTGCGCCTCGGTGTGCCCACGAGATCGGCAGGATTCAAGAAACGGGCTCATTGTATCCACTGCCGTGCCATCCGTTTCATGTTGTATGGTGCGTGACTATTATTCATCGATGTCCTTTATTAAACGACGCTAGTGTCCTTTGTGATCCTTCTTTCTTAAATCCGAATGAGTGTCGCGTGATCGCTGAGAACAAGGTCGCTTAAACGCTAATTTTAAACCACTTAAATAATGCCGCTTTGAACCCGGCGACCTGAGACTTGAGTTTGATAATTATCGACCGCGGTTAACAATGAGTGGTATCTCAACTGGTCCTGCCACACACTCCTCTCCCCTTCACCAACCCACATTGACCGGCAAGGTGAATTATGGTTAAAAAAAATGTTTACCTTAATTGACAGTGCCTTCATCCAGCGGGGATTTCCCGAAGCACTCTACGTCATATCTTTATTATAAATTTCTCATGCAGTTATTGCAATGTGAGCATTATTTAAGCATTATTTTCGTATTATTATCGTTAATGTGCAGTTTTTGTTTGCATTTACTGGATTTTAGTTGCCAAGGGTATTCCTGGCTGGCGTTTTGGCTCCTAAAATAAGCTGCCACAAAACAAACGTCGGACCGATGTAAAACCTGACACAATTAAGAACAGGTAAAAACAAATGACTACGTGAGACATCTTGCATTTAAATATCAAATACCCTTTAATATGTCCCGATCCATGAAGAGAAGTCACACGTTTGTACTTCTGCTCGGCACGCACGTGACACAGTGATTGCAATCACAAATAAAGCAAAGTTAAGTATCAAACGATGAACGTAATTGAGAGGGCATTTGAGAAGATTTTGCCAGACGGTATTTGGCGATGTTGGTTAGCAACACACAAGACTTGCAATCCAGAGATCGTTGGCATGGGAGTTGAAATAAGGGTGCGAGCTTCTTAAATACCACCTTGTCTCTGCCCACCTAGCACTATAAACGGGTCCACCACAGGTAGTCAATTGGCAAGCCACCTGTGGTGGGATAAAATGTGAGAAAGCCCACCTCTTCAAAGCCATCTGGCCAGCATAGGAGAGAAGGCCCATAACCACGGGAGGGCATATCCAGAGCCCCGCTAGCACTCCTCTAGTGGAGGCCCTGACGCCGGCCGTGGCGTGAGCGAGACATTTCAGGCCTGCAAATTCACCCGTATTTTAGCTCGTAAATATTTTTGTGATCCAAAGCAAATATTTTTGTGCTCCCATTCTTGAGCTCATACATTTGTTGAGATGCACCCCAAATGTCACGTGCTTTTTAACGAGTGGCTAGTTTAGGATATTTACAACACGGTGGTAGTGATTCACTAGTGTCAAGTGAATATTAATAAAAATCCTTGATAATACAGTGCTAGATGATGGTATCTCCATGCTGTTGGTCACGGGGTTGTTTAACGACACTTCACCGTTCCAGCCCAAGAACAGTTCTGACATCCCTATCCACAGTATGATGTCAGGCATGGCCCGGAATAGAACTCAGGCCGCCAGGTTCAGAGCACGGCATGCAAACGACTGCGTAACCTCGTGCTGCGTCCAAAGTTTTATACTTTAATTCAGTGCCTTCACCCCTGAGCGTACACAATTATCATTAGAGTTGTGCACCAAGTGAAATGAATGCATAAAGATTTAATGAATGCATAAATTAACACGAACAGATGAAAGCATTATGTGTCTATCCAGACGCAGCGGTAGTCTGTAAATGTATGAATTACTGTAATTACCATTATTATTATTGTTTTCCAGCTGCGCAGTGCTGTGGTTGTATTCTCAACTCACTCATCAAGGTACAATTTTAAACTACAGTAACATACAGACTGGACCCTGCCATAGGAACGTGACATTGCCACCCATGGCTCAACACCCAGCTAGGCTAATTTGTGTACGGAGTTTAAATAAAGTTTCCATGGCTTTTAAACTATTATTGGATTCATATTCTTAGTATTGGATTCGTTCGTTGTCCATCGCAAAGGACACGAAGGGTACGATTTTCAGATGCCTGGCACGAGAGGACCTCTTTATCCCCTACAAGTCTCTAACAAGTGCCTGGCCACGGAAACCTTCTAACCCCACGCTTACTTTGAACTTCCACAAGGACTTCCAAAGTGCACTGTCAGCATTTCCAGCGAGTGGAAACGAGGTTGCCCCTTGACATCATTCACATCAGGGAGCAAGTTCACATTACATTTGTCGCTTTTACCCAAAAAGCATATTTAAAATAAAAATAAAAGAAATACCCCTGTACATTTCCAAGGTGAGTAATATATGTTTAATGATTAGCGCTGTCAAAATAACCAGACCTAAAAAATCCTCTCAATATTTTCGAGAGTCTCAATGGACGTGAATATGAGACGGTGGGTGCTTAATAAGTCACGTCACGAAGCAGTCATCGAAGAGCCGCTCATCCAGGCTGACGACCCCTGGATGAGCCGAATCAGAACGGGTTGACTCGGTCTCAGCTTCACCGAGGCACGGCCAACGATCCTCATCCAGCAGTGGATTGACAAAGGGCTGTACATTATGATTGCTATCGTTTATGATAATTCAGCTGGAGTCTCGTGTATGGATTTTCAAGAGCTGCCCACTTCATGTGCCACAGCTGAAATCTTCACGTGTGTTAAGTCAACACGTGGGTGTCCTGCATTCGAATAGAAATGACCGATAAACAAGTGGAGGCACGTGGGCAGAAGATTTTAGCCAAATGAGTAGATTATTGAGCACCTGCTTGACAGCTGTACATTTCATTATTCAATTAAAAGTGTTTGAAAATCACTACGAAAGCACACACGGCCATCTGGAGACTTGTACCAATTATGAGACGCACCGCTGCGGGACGAGACATATTCCATGGCATTTTTGACAACTGCTGAATCCAGTGGATTTCCACTGCGTTTACAACAACAACAAAAGGCACCCCCACCCCCCGTGTTATTTTTTTCCTCCTCGGCGCATAGTTTCAGCGAAATACTTTTCTTTTTCTCGTACGCTGGAAACGTATCTCTCGTCGTTAACGTAAACGGGCGCTTCGGTCGAGTGAATGAAACTTCACGACGCTCAAAATAAAATCAAAAAGTGCCTTTCTTGATCTCGCGGTCTTTTCTTTTAAAGGTAAATTGCCAGACGGGATGCAACACGGATCGACTTTACACTTGTTTTTTTTTCTACCAAAAGGGATCGACGCACGATACGGCCTCGGGGTTGGGTTGTTCTGGCCCTCGTTAAAAGCCCGACAACCGGTTATGTTGCAACTTTATTAAGGAGAGACACGTACGAAACATAGGTTTTGGCAGAATAGCAGCAGCAGCAGCGGCATCAACCTTGCCCCAAGGGGAGCGCGTGTTTGTGAGCGTTCAGAAGGCGACCCGAAAAACCTGCAAGTTCAGTGGAAATTGGTGTCCGTAGCTGGCACGGACGGACCTTACATTACCAAGTCAACACCGGCGCTGAGCAGATGCAGGCGGCCGTGCAGGTTTTGTGGCCGTACATGGCCTTGGAACACAGCGCCAGCATAACTGCCGCTTGCTAAAACAGCTTTCCCCATTGTAGAGCAAAAGCAACAACAATATTTCAACTTTATTTTTGTGTGTGGGTGTGTAGGGAGCAGCAGAGCAGTGGTTAGCGCAACAAACCAGATACCTCTTCTTGGTTCTGTCGGTAAAGTCACGTAGAAGGGAAGTAATAAAATAATAAAAATAAAACATAATAAAATAATTCTCACGACGTTTCGGCTACAACGCAAGCAGCCGTCTTCATGTGAATTAAACCAGATACCGTAGCCCCATGAATTGGCAGCACGGATGACAATAGTGGCAATTAGCTGCACTAGACGTTGATCAACTGAGGCTTACAGAGTGCCCTTGTGCACTGTGTGCGTGTTAACATTAACACTGGGGGACGCAACCCGCTTGGCCTTAATAGGTGCTCACTAACAGCATTTGCCCCAATTGTTCTGCATGGTTATCAGGGGGATCTGCGTGTTTTATGTGTGTGCTCGTGGATCAAATGATACGGGAGTGTACATGACAGTGCACTGTGCAAATATGAGATGCTTTGACAAACACGTAATTAAGGAAACCTGTTTTTTTTTTGCAGAACGTACCCAACAATGTACGCGCGCTGTTATAATAAAGCAGGACAGCTCAATGTGATCGTTGGTGCATGAGTGGAATACTTGTTTAAAAAAAAAAGTGCGCGCTTTAAAAACATTGATGGCACGAATATGAATGTGTGGAAAAGGTAAAATGTTATTGTCGAACAATTTGAGTTTTTGTAAAAATGCGGCCACTTTAAAAAGCTGTCAGCGCAAGAGCGCCAATTGCGATAAACATGGACAGAGCTGCCTTGTGGCGAGCAACTCTGTGCGGAAAAAACAAGTCCTTCTGAATCTAGAGTTGAAGTTTTCGTGACTGCAGGGATCTATACTCTTTGGTTCTTTCGGTAAAGTCACGTAGGTAGAAAATAAATTAAATTAAATCACGACGTGTCGGGCGTAACACAAGCAAGCGTCCGTCATCAGATGGGACACTTGAGCAATTAATTCTAGATTTGAAGCTTTCGTGACTGCAATGATTCATACTCTTTGTTTTTTCGGTAAAGTCACGTAGGTAAAAAATAAACTTCAGTCTTCAGCAATTGTTCCTTGCTGTGGTTGTCCCACCTGATGACGTACGCTTGTGTTGCGCCCGAAACGTCCTGATTTAATTTATTTTATTTATACCTACGTGACTTTACCGAAAGAACCAAAGAGTAAGTCTTCTGAATATTTGTCCACACACGCGCTTACTTCTTTACACAAGTTTTGAACGCTTTTTTTGAGAATGGAATTTGAAAAGTGTGGTTTGGACTGCCACTTCGCTTTCTCGTCAAAGTAAATTTCACAGCGATGTTCTCAGCTTCCATTCCAGGAATACATCGTCTAACCAGTTTAGTGGCTTTCTGACCAGCCATTGCACAAATATTTAAACCAACATTCACTGTTGGAGGAGCGCCTCCTCATTGCTAAATAAGCATTGTTTTTAAAAACGCGTTTCTAATAATCCGGACTCCATGTAGAGAATCAGAATCAGAATCTTTATTTATCCTGGAGAAATCCGATGAGCTATGAAGCTCTTTTTCAACATACATTCAGCAGAGGAGGGTCAAGAAGTTATAACAATGCAAAAAAGAGATAGGAATGCAAAGTATAAATCAAAGCACGAAAATAAATAATATGAAGTATATAAATTCATATACAATGTAGCAAGCACAGGTAATATATTAAACGTGATAAAATTGAGAAAAAAATTCC
>WFAB01002539.1:25000-34594 GCA_018977245.1 Lethenteron camtschaticum | reverse complement strand
ACAGTGAGACAGAGAGAGAGAGACACAGAGACACCTCGATGCACTTGAGCAGCGCAGACTCGCTCGTAATGGCCAGCCACGTCTCTCTATGTACACAGAGACACAGAGACACATAGAGACAGACACAGAGACACAGAGAAAGACAGAGAGAAAGAGAGACACAGAGACACCTCGATGCACTTGAGCAGCGCAGACTCACTCGCATCACCAGCCACGTCTCTCTATGTACACAGAGACACAGAGACACATAGAGACAGACACAGAGACACAGAGAGACAGTGAGACACAGGGAGAGACAGAGAGAGAGAGAGACACAGAGACACCTCGATGCACTTGAGCAGCGCAGACTCACTCGCATCGCCAGCCACGTCTCTCTACGGAGACACAGAGACACAGTGAGACAGTGAGACACAGAGAGAGACAGAGAGACACAGAGAGAGAGACACAGAGACACCTCGATGCACTTGAGCAGCGCAGACTCACCAGCATCGCCAGCCACGTCTCTCTACGGAGACACAGAGACACAGACACAGTGAGACACAGAGACAGTGAGACAGAGAGACAGTGAGACAGTGGGAGAGAGACACAGTGAGACAGTGAGACAGAGAGACAGTGAGACAGTGGGAGAGAGACACAGTGAGACAGAGACACAGACTCGCTCGCATCGCCAGCCACATCTCGCTACTTAGACACACACAGAGACACAGTGAGACACAGTGAGACACAGTGAGACACAGTGAGACACAGTGAGACAGTGAGACAGTGAGACAGTGGGAGAGAGACACAGTGAGACAGAGACACAGACTCGCTCGCATCGCCAGCCACGTCTCGCTACGGAGACAGACACAGAGACACAGTGAGACAGTGAGACAGAGAGACACAGAGAGACACAGTGAGACAGTGAGACAGAGAGACACAGAGAGACAGAGAGACAGTGGGAGAGACACAGTGAGAGACACAGTGAGAGAGACACAGAGACACAGTGAGAGACCCAGACTCGCTCGCATCGCCAGCCACATCTCGCTACGGAGACAGTGAGACAGAGAGACAGAGTGAGACAGTGGGAGAGACAGAGAGACAGAGAGAGAGAGACACACACAGAGAGACACAGAGACACAGTGGGAGGGAGACACAGAGAGATGGCGGTGATGTTGGTGGTGGTGTTGATGGTGATGGTGGTGATGGTGGTGATGGTGGTGGTGGTGGTGATGGTGATGTTGATGATGTTGATGATGTTGATGATGTTGATGATGATGTTGATGATGTTCATGGTGATGATGGTGATGTTGATGTTATTGATGATGTTGATGGTGATGATGATGATGTTGATGATGTTCATGGTGATGATGGTGATGTGATGATGATAATGATGTTGATGATGATGTTGATGATGATGATGATAATTGATGATGATGATGATAATGATGGTGATGTTATTGATGATGTTGATGGTGATGATGGTGATTTTGATACTGGTGATGATGATAATGATGATGATAATGATGATAATGATGTTGATGATGATGCTGATGATGATGTTGATGATGATGTTGATGATGATGTTGATGTTATTGATGATGTTGATGATGATGGTGATGATGTTGATGATGATGATGATGATGTTGTGTTGTGTTTTACCTTGAGGATGGGGAGTCCATCTTGGCCTCCCTTGAAGACGGCGCGGTTACAGAGCGAGGCGACGCGAGCCAGAGAAGTCCATGTAGCAGAGCTCTTGTCGAAGGCCAGGCCTACAGAGAGACACAGAGACAGGGAGAGACACACAGAGAGACAGAGTGAGACAGAGACACAGAGACAGAGAGAGACACAGAGAGAGACACAGGGACAGGGAGAGACACACAGAGACACAGTGAGACAGAGACACAGAGAGACAGAGGGAGACACAGGGAGAGGGACAGAGACAGGGAGAGACACACAGAGACACAGTGAGACAGAGACACAGAGACAGAGAGAGACACACAGAGAGACACAGAGAGAGACAGAGAGAGAGACACAGAGACAGGGAGAGACACACAGAGAGACACAGAGAGAGACAGAGAGAGAGACACAGAGACAGAGAGAGACACACAGAGAGACACAGAGAGAGACAGAGAGAGAGACACAGAGACAGGGAGAGACACACAGAGAGACACAGAGAGAGACAGAGAGAGAGACACAGAGAGACACAGAGACAGAGAGAGACACAGAGACAGAGAGAGACACAGAGAGAGACACAGACAGAGAGAGAGACCGAGAGAAAGAGAGAGACAGTGAGACAGAGAGACACAGAAACACACATCACCACCACCATCACTATCACTACCACCACTACCACCACTACCACCACCACCACCATCATCACCACCACCACCACCACAGGTACCTGACTGATCCTCTGTAGTGTCCGCCTCGTGGATCTGGTTGTCGAACCACCACTATCACCACCACTACCACCATCACCATCACCACTACCATCACCACCGTCATCACTACCACCACTACCACTACCACCACCACCATCACCACCATCACCACCACCACCATCACCACCATCACCACCACCACTATCACACCACCACCACCATCACCACCACCACTACCACCACCACTACCATCATCACCACCATCACTATCACCACCACCACCACCACCATCATCACCATCATCACTACCACCACCACCCCTACCACTACCACCACCACCACCACTGTCACCACCACTACTACCACCACTACTACCACCACCACCACCACCACCTACCTGACTGATCCTCTGTAGTGTCCGCCTCGTGGATCTGGTTGTCGAACCACCACCATCACCACCACTACCACCATCACCATCATCACTACCACCACTACTACCACCACTACCACTACTACCACTACCACCACTACTACCACCACTACCACTACTACCACTACCACCACTACTACCACTACCACCATCATCACCACTACCACCACCACCACGACCAACATCACCACCACTATCACCACCATCATCACCATCATCACTACCACCACCACCCCCACCATCACCACCACCCCACCACCACCATCACCACCCACTACCACCACTACTACCACCACCACCACTACCACCACCACCACTACCACCACCACCCCCACCGCTACCCCCACCACCACCACCTACCTGACTGATCCTCTGTAGTGTCCGCCTCGTGGATCTGGTTGTCGAACCACCACCACCACCACCACCACCACCACTACCACCACCATTACTACCACCACTACCATCACTACACCACCACTACCACCACTACTACCACCACCACTACTACCACCACCATCACCACCACCACCTACCTGACTGATCCTCTGTGGTGTCGGCCTCGTGGATCTGGTTGTCGAACCACCACCACCATCACCATCATCACTACCACCACTACTACCACCACTACCACTACTACCACTACCACCACTACTACCACTACCACCATCACCACCACCACCACCACCACCACTACCCATCACTACCACCACCACTACTACCACCACTACTACCACCACTACCACTACTACCACTACCACCACTACTACCACTACCACCATCATCACCACTACCACCACCACCACTACCACCACCACCACCACTACCACCACTACCACCACTACCACCCCCACCACCACCTACCTGACTGATCCTCTGTAGTGTCCGCCTCGTGGATCTGGTTATCGAACCACCACCACCACCACCACTACCACCACCACTACCACCACCACCACCACTACCACCACCACCATCACCACCACTACCATCACTGTCACCACCACCACAGGTACCTGACTGATCCTCTGTGGTGTCCGCCTCGTGGATCTGGTTGTCGAACCACATGTGTGCCACCGTCATGCGGTTCTGCGTGAGGGTCCCCGTCTTGTCGGAGCAGATGGTGGACGTGGATCCCAGCGTCTCCACCGCCTCAAGGTTCTTCACCAGGCAGTTCTTTTTGGCCATGCGCTTGGCAGTCAGCGTCAGGCACACCTGGTGGGGGGTGGGTGGTGGGTGGGGTGGTGGTGGGTGGTGGGGGTGGGTGGGTGGGTGGGTGAGTTGTGTGAGTGGGTGAGTGGGTGAGTGGGGGTGGGGGGGTGTGGGTTGGTGGGTGGGTGAGTTGGGTGAGTGGGTGGGAGAGTGAGTGGGTGGGTGGACGAGTGGGTGAGTAAGTGGGTGGGTGGGTGGGTGGGTGAGTAAGTGGGTGGGTGGGTGGGTGAGTGGGTGGGTGGGTGGGTGTGTGAGTGAGTGAGTGGGTGTGTGAGTGAGTGGGTGAGTGGGTGGGTGGGTGGGTGAGTGGGTGGGTGGACGAGTGGGTGGGTGAGTAAGTGAGCGAGTGGGTGGGTGGGTGGGTGGGTGGACGAGTGGGTGGGTGAGTAAGTGAGTGAGCAGTGGGTGAGTAAGTAAGTGAGTGAGTGGGTGAGTGAGTAAGTGAGTGAGCAAGTGTGTGAGTAAGTGAGTGAGTGGGTGAGTAAGTAAGTGAGTGAGTTAGTGAGTAAGTGAGTGAGTGAGTAAGTGAGTGAGTGAGTGGGTGAGTGAGTGGGTGTGTGGGTGGGTGGGGGAGTGGGTGCGTGAGTTGGGTGGGTGGGTTGGGTGGGTGGGTGGGTAAGTAAGTGAGTGAGTGGGTGAGTGAGTAAGTAAGTGAGTGAGTAAGTGTGTGAGTGAGTAAGTGTGTGAGTGAGTAAGTGAGTGAGTGAGTAAGTGAGTAAGTAAGTGAGTGAGTGTATGAGTAAGTAAGTGAGCAGTGAGTGGGTGACTGTCACGACGATGCTGACAACAACGAGCACCTCACTCCCTCCCCCCCGCCTCCTCCTCAACTCACGGTGACGGTGGCGAGCAGACCCTCCGGCACGTTGGCCACGATGATTCCGATGAGGAAGATGACCGCCTCCAGCCAGTTGTAGCCCAGGATGAGGGACAGCACGAAGAAAGAGACCCCCAGGAAGACGGCCACTCCGGTGATGATGTGGATGAAGTGCTCGATCTCGACGGCGATCGGAGTGCGTCCCACCTCGAGGCCAGAGGCGAGGGTGGCGATGCGACCCATCACCGTGCGGTCACCGGTGTTCACTACTACGCCTCGTGCGGTGCCTGGGGGGAGGGGTGGGGGGGTGGGAGGGTGAGTGGGTGGGTGAGTAAGTTGGTGAGTGAGTGAGTGAGTGGATGGGTGGGTGAGTGAGTGAGTTGATGGGTGGGTGAGTAAGTTGTTGAGTGGGTAAGTTGGTGGGTGGGTGGGTGGGTGAGTGGATGGGTGGGTGAGTGGATGGGTGAGTGAGTGGGTGAGTTGGGTGAGTGGGTGGGTGGGTGAGTGGGTGGGTGGGAGTATGAGTGAGTGGGTGAGTGAGTGAGTGGGTGGGTGGGTGGGTGAGTGGGTGTGTGGGAGTATGATAGAGTGGGTGAGTGGGTGGGTGAGTGAGTGGGTGGGTGGTGAGTGAGTGGGTGAGTGGGTGGGTGGGTGAGTGAGTGGGTGAGTGAGTGAGTGAGTGGGTGAGTGGGTGAGTGAGTGGGTGGCGATGCGACCCATCACTGTGCGGTCACCGGTGTTCACTACTACGCCTCGTGCGGTGCCTGGGGGGAGGTTGGGGTGAGTAATTTGATGGGTGGGTGGGTGGGTGTGTGAGTGAGTGGTTGATTGAGTGGGTCAGTGGGTGAATGAGTAAGTTGATGGGTTGGTGAGTGTGTGAGTGAGTGAGTGGGTGGGTGAGTGAGTGAGTGGGTGAGTGAGTGGGTGGGTGGGTGGGTGAGTGGGTGAGTGAGTGAGTGAGTGAATGGGTGGGTGGGTGGGTGAGTGGGCAGGTGTGTGAGTGAGTGAGTGGGTGGGTGAGTGGGTGAGTGAGTGGGTGGGTGAGTGAGTGAGTGGGTGAGTGGGTGAGTGAGTGAATGGGTGGGTGGTGGGTGAGTGGCAGTGGTGAGTGAGTGAGTGAGTGGGTGGGTGAGTGGGTGAGTGAGTGGGTGGGTGAGTGAGTGAGTGGGTGAGTGGGTGGGTGGGTGGGTGAGTGAGTGGGTGAGTGAGTGAGTGAGTGGGTGAGTGGGTGAGTGAGTGGGTGGCGATGTGACCCATCACTGTGCGGTCACCGGTGTTCACTACTACGCCTCGTGCGGTGCCTGGGGGGAGGGTGGGGGGGTGAGGAAGTGAGTGGGTGAGTGGGTCAGTGAGTGAGTAATTTGATGGGTGGGTGGGTGGGTGAGTTGGTGGGTGGGTGAGTGAGTGGGTGGGTGAGTGAGTGGTTGATTGAGTGGGTCAGTGAGTGGGTGAGTGAGTCAGTGAGTGAGTGAGTGAGTGGGTGGGTGAGTGGTCAGTGGGTGAGTGAGTAAGTTGGTGAGCGGGTGGGTGAGTGAGTAATTTGGTGGGTGAGTGGGTGGGTGGGTGGGTGGGTGGGTGGGTGGGTGAGTGGGTGGGTGGGTGGGTGAGTGGGTGAGTGAGTGGGTGGGTGGTGGGTGTGGGTGGGTGGGTGGGTGGGTGAGTGAGTAATTTGGTGGGTGAGTGGGTGGGAGTATGAGTGAGTGGGTGAGTGGGTGGGTGAGTGAGTGGGTGAGTGTGTGTCTGTGTGTGTGTGTCTGTGTGTGTGTCTGTGTGTGTCTGTGTGTGTCTGTGTGTCACCTTCAACACAGTTGGTAGAGAAGAAAGCGATGTTTTTGGTTTCCAGGGGATTCTCGTTTGTGAATTCTGGGGAGCGGCTCTGTGGCTCCGACTCTCCCGTCAGGGACGAGTTGTCCACCTGCAGAGAGACACCAGGAGAGAGACAATGTGAGTGTGTGTATGTCTCTGTGTGTGTGTCTGTGTGTGTCTGTCTCTGTGTATGTCTCTGTGTGTGTGTCTGTGTGTGTGTGTCTGTGTGTGTGTCTGTGTGTGTGTCTGTGTGTGTGTATGTCTCTGTGTGTGTGTCTGTCTCTGTGTGTGTGTGTCTGTGTTGTCTCTGTGTGTGTGTCTCTGTGTGTGTGTCTCTGTGTGTGTGTCTCTGTGTGTGTATCTCTGTGTGTGTCTCTGTGTGTGTGTCTCTGTGTGTGTGTCTCTGTGTGTGTGTCTCTGTGTGTGTCTCTGTGTGTCTCTGTGTGTCTCTCTGTGTGTGTCTCTATGTGTGTCTCTATGTGTGTCTCTGTCTGTGTCTATGTCTGTCTGTGTGTCTCTTTCTGTGTCCGTGTCTCTGTGTGTGTCTCTCTGTGTGTCTGTGTGTGTCTCTGTGTGTGTCTCTGTCTGTCTCTGTGTGTGTCACTGTGTGTGTCTGTCTGTGTGTGTCTTTGTCTGTCTCTCTGTGTCTCTGTCTGTGTCTCTGTGTGTGTCTCTACCTTGCAGCCGTGAGCCGAGATGATGCGTAGGTCAGCCGGGATGCGGTCACCGCCCTTGATCTCGACCAGGTCTCCGGCCACCACCTCCACCGCGTTGATCTGCAGCTTCTCTCCCTCGCGGATCACAAGTGCTTGCTACAGACACACACACAGTCACACACACAGACAGACACACACACACAGTCACACATACAGACACACACACAGACACACAGTCACACACACACACACAGTCACACACAGACAGTCAGACACACACACACAGTCACACACAGACAGTCAGACACACACACACAGTCACACACAGACAGTCAGACACACAGACACACACACACACACACACAGTCACACAGTCACACAGACACAGACACACACACACAGTCACACACACACACAGTCACACACACAGTCACACACACAGACACACACACAGACACACAGTCACACAGACACACACACACAGTCACACACACACACAGTCACACACAGACAGTCAGACACACACACACACACAGTCACACACACAGACACACACACACACAGTCACACAGACACAGACCACACACACACACAGTCACACACACACACAGTCACACACAGACAGTCAGACACACACACACAGTCACAGACACACACAGACACACACACACAGTCACACACAGACAGTCAGACACACACACACAGTCACACACACAGTCACACACACAGACACACACAGACACACACACAGACACACACACATACAGACAGTCAGACACGCACACACAGTCACAGACACACACACAGTCACACACACACACAGTCACACACACAGTCACACACACAGAAACACACAGACACACACATTGGTACCTTTTGGCGTCATCTGGTCCAACACCATGTGAGACTAGGCTCTAAGGAAAGCTGTCTCGGGTGTGGACCAATCAACTTCAAGGACAGTGCACATACATTATCAGAGTTATGTTTTTTGTTTGCATTATGGCTGCAGGTATTGTGGTCTATGCAAACATGACTCCTTGTAAAAAAAGGTGTCAGTTTTTTTCTTCTTGGTTCTTTCGGTAAAGTCACGTAGAAGGGAAATAATAAAATAATAAAAATAAAACATGATAAAATAATATAAAAAGAACCAAGAAGATGAATCCCTGCAGTCACGAAAGCTTTAAATCGAAAGGTGTCAGTTTTGTTGCCAGATAAAAGGGTAACAAGTATAACCCGTAAAACAAAGTTTTTCACTATAAATCCTTTATATGCGTGGCGGCTAGAGTCCTCTCGTCCTCTGGCTTGAGATGGCTGCCACCTATGGGTCAGATGATTGCATGCCACCATTAAGCAATTGGTAATTAAATATAATATTTTTGTCCTAAAAAGTGTAACATTTTTGGAAAAATTTTTCACGAACATTAATTGTCTCGCACAACGAGTCTGTGTGCAAAATGTCAGCTCGATTGGATCACGGGAAGTGGGTTAAAAAACGACCGAAAGATTTGCACGGTCGCAAGCAAGCAAGCACGCACGCAAGCAAGCAAGCCAACTTAATATAAAGGATTTAAAAAATCCAATGATCACATAACTAGTAGATAAGCAAGTCCAGTTTTAGCGCTGGTAGATTGCGATCACCTGGGGAACCATGTTCTTGAAGGAGTCCATGATACGAGAGCTCTTCGCCTCTTGGTAGTAGGAGAAACAGCCCGTGATGATCACAACGGCGGACAGAACCACGCCGAGGTAGAGCTACAGAGACACACAGAGACACAGGGAGGCAGGGAGACAGTGAGACAAAGACACAGAGAGAGAGACAGAGAGACACAGACAGACACAGTGAGAGACAGAAAGACACAGAGAGACACACAGACACACAGACACAGAGAGACACAGAGAGATACAGTGAGACACAGAGAGACACAGAGAGACACAGAGACACAGAGAGACACAGAGACACAGAGAGACAGAGAGACACAGAGAGACACAGAGAGACACAGAGACAGTGAGACAAAGAGACACACAGAGACACAGTGAGACACAGTGAGACACAGAGTAAGGCAGAGACACAGAGACACAGGCAGAGACACAGAGACACAGACAGAGACACAGAGTGAGACACAGACAGAGACACAGAGACAGAGAGACACAGACAGAGAGACAGACAGAGACACAGACAGAGACACAGAGTGAGACACAGAGACAGACACAGAAACACAGACAGAGACACAGACAGAGACACAGAGTGAGACACAGAGACACAGAGTGAGACACAGAGACACAGACAGAGACACAGAGACACAGAGTGAGACACAGAGACAC
>WFAB01002539.1:0-20000 GCA_018977245.1 Lethenteron camtschaticum | reverse complement strand
CAACCCATGGCACCTGCAGGGTCTGTCCCGTGACCTCCTCCTGCACCTAGCCTGGCACAGCAGTACAACCCATGGCACCTGCTGGGTCTGTCCCGTTACCTCTTGGTGCACCTAGCCTGGCACAGCAGTCAGCCGTGGTGGTGTTTAATAAACATCGGCACTGGGGGAGAGACAAAGGCGGCCGGGCGTGGTGGTGCTGGCCACCCACCCCCTCTGTGTGTGCCACTAACAGCACTTGCCCCTACAGCCCTGCTAGAGGCTACCTGGGGCTAGCTTTGTCTGTGTAACAGCACTTGCCCCTACAGCCCTGCTAGAAGCTACACTGGATTGCTTTGTCTGTGTGTGTGTGACTGCACTTGCCCCTACAGCCTTGCTAGAGGCTACACGGGGTAGCTTTGTCTGTATGTGTGTGACTGCACTTGCCCCTACAGCCTTGCTAGAGGCTACACGGGGTAGCGTTGTCTGTGTAACAGCACTTGCCCCTACAGCCTTGCTAGAGGCTACCTGGGGGTAGCTTTGTCTGTGTCTGTGTGTCTGCGTTGGCCTGGCACAAGCGTCGTGGTGACGTCACCGCCACTTAGTGGCGAATGGCGGTTGTTGTTGTTGTTGTTAGACCATGTATATGGGTATGTATACATAGAGACATGCACATGTAGAATGACCATGCACACACAAACATGCAGCCGATAGAGTCTCCATTATGGACAGACGGTCTCGATATTGAAGACTGTATCCTTAGGAATCTAATCTAAAACGAGAGGTTATAACATAGACTCCAATGTTAAAGTGTCTACCCATAGACTTCAATGTTAAAGTGTCTACCCATAGACTTCAATGTTAAAGTCTCTACCCATAGACTTCAATGTTAAAGTCTCTACCCATAGACTCCAATGTTAAAGTGTCTACCCATAGACTTCAATGTTAAAGTGTCTTCCCATAGACTCCAATGTTAAAGTGTCTACCCATACACTTCAATGTTAAAGTGTCTACCAATAGACTTCAATGTTAAAGTGTTTACCCATAGACTTCAATGTTAAAGTGTCTACCCATAGACCTCAATGTTAAAGTGTCTACCCATACACTTCAATGTTAAAGTGTCTACCCATAGACTCCAATTTTAAAGTGTCTACCGATAGACTCCAATATTAAAGTGTCTACCCATAGACTCCAATGTTAAAGTGTCTACCCATAGACTTCAATGTTAAAGTGTCTCCCCATAGACTTCAATGTTAAAGTGTCTACCCATAGACTTCAATGTTAAAAGTGTCTACCCATAGACTCCAATGTTAAAGTGTCTACCCATAGACTTCAATCTAAGCCAGATTCTGGTCCAACGCTGTTGCTTGAACCCATCGCTTCAAGATCGTATCGATATATTTATCTATAAATATATCAAGAGAGATCTAGAGCGAGCTAGAGAGAGAGGCAGCAGAAAAATATTGCACAAAAATGGATAAATTATAATCAAAATCAAAATCAAAAATGATCCCGGAGTTTTGCCATCAGGACGAGTTTTTTTTTGTTTGTTACCCCATTTCAACAATCGTAATGGTACAGTCCAATATTATACCCCTCTTCATAAATCATACAATCGTAGAGTCCAATATTATACCCCTCTTCATAAATCATACAATGGTAGATTCCAATATTATACAATCGCCCCCCTCTTCTAATAGAACGCAATGGTACGGTCCAATGTTGCTTTTAATAGTAATTGGTTTTAACAACTCCTACCTCGAATGATCGAAGATAAAGTCCAATGATAATTGATCATTGTTTTTTTTACCCTTCTATCTGGCAACAAAAGTGACACCTTTTTTTACAAGGAGTCATGTTTGCATTGACCACAATACCTGCAGTCATAATGCAAACAAAACACACAACTCTGATAATGTATGTGCACTGTCCTTGAAGTTGATTGGTCCACACCCGAGACAGCTTTTCTTAGAGCCTAGTCTCACATGGTGTTGGACCAGATGACGCCAAAAGGCGCACAACTCAAAGACAATGCACCATCAGAGTGTGAGAGCTCGGGGTGAAGCATTTACACCATTGGAACCTCATTTGCCAGTAGAAAAATATAATAATTGTTTTTTTACCCTTCTATCTGGCAACAAAACTGACACCTTTATTACAAGGAGTCAAGTTTGCATTGACCACAATACCTGCAGTCATAATGCAAACAAAAAATATAACTCTGATAATGAGACTAGGCTCTAAGGAAAGCTGTCTCGGGTGTGGACCAATCAACTTCAAGGACAGTGCATACATTATCAGAGTTGTGTTTTTTGTTTGCATTACGACTGCAGGTATTGTGGTCTATGCAAACATGACTCCTTGTAAAAAGGTGTCAGTTTTGTTGCCAGATAGAAGGGTAAAAAACCAATTATCATATTTTTTACTGGCAAATGAGGTTCCAATGGTATAAAGTCCAATGCTATACAATACCACCCCTCTTCAAATAGTCCATAATTGTATGGCCCAATTTCATTATAAAATAGTACAGCATTGGCTATTAAACTACCCCACTTCTACTGATAGAAGATAATGATCGAGTTCAATATAATCTCGCACCCCTCTTGAAATAGTTCATAATAGTTTGGTCCAATTTCACTTTAAAATAGTACAGCATTGGGTATTAAACTCCCCCACTTCTACTGATAGAAGATAATGATCGAGTCTAATGTAATCTCGCACCCCTCTTTGAATAGTCCATAATAGTTTGGTCCAATTTCACTATAAAATAGTACAGCATTGGCTATTAAACTACCCCACTTCTACTGATAGAAAATAATGGTCGATTTCAATATAATCTCGCACCCCTATTTGAATAGTCCATAATGGTATGGTCCAATTTCACTGTAAAATAATACAGAATTGGGTATTAAACTCGCCCCCTCTACTGATAGAAGCTAATGATCGAGTCCAAAGTAATATCACCCCTCCCCCCACCTCCCCTTTTCTCTCGGCCCTCGGTGGTAGATCCTCCACTGGATTAGAGGCCTGGCAGGTGGAGATTTGCGGGGCTGAGAATCTGACCCACGTTTTGGCCCAAATCGTGAGCGGCAGCTGTGACCCCCCGTGAGCTAAGAACGATGTGGTGGTGGTAGTGGTTTTTTTGCTCAATATATTTTACCAGGTATACGCACGCTCATAGAGACCCACAGAGACACTCACAGAGACCCATAGAGACCCACACTCATAGAGTCCCACACTCATAGAGACCCACAGAGACCCATAGAGACCCACATTCATAGAGACCCACAGAGACACTCACAGAGACACTCACAGAGACACTCACAGAGACACTCACAGAGACACCCATAGAGACCCACACTCATAGAGACCTACAGAGACCCACACTCACAGAGACCCACAGAGACACTCACAGAGACCCATAGAGACCCACACTCATAGAGTCCCACACTCATAGAGATCCAGACCCACAGAGACCCACAGAGACCCACAGAAACCCAGAGACCCCACAGAGACCCAGACTCATAGAGACCCATAAAGACCCAGAGACCCACAGAGACCCACACTCACAGACACCCACACTTAGAGACCCAGAGAGATCAACAGAGACCCACACTCATAGAGACCCACACCCATAGACCCACAGAGACCCATACTCCGAGAGACCTACAGAAACCCATACAGACCCCAGAATCACACAAAGACCCACATAGACCCTCAGAGACCCACAGAAACCCAGAGACCCACATTTAGAGACCCAGAGAGATCAACAGAGACCTACAGAGACCTACAGAGACCTACAGAGACCCACAGAGAACCACATCCATAAAGACCCAGAGACCCACAGAGACCCACACCCACAGAGACCCACACTAAAACTAAGCGGTGTTCATGTTATTAGGTTGAAGGCCTCACTGAGCCAAGTAGCTCTTCGTCAGACTAGCGCCACGTGGCCACTACAGGTGGTGACAGCTGAGACACGTGACTGATATCGTCATCATCGTCATCGTCATCAGGTGCACATTCACAGCAGCAGCCAAATACCTCTAGAGGCTACCTGGGGTAGCTTTGTCTGTGTCTGTGTGACAGCACTTGCCCCTACAGCCCTGCTAGAGGCTACACTGAAGGTAGCTTTGTCTGTGTAACAGCACTTGCCCCTACAGCCCTGCTAGAGGCTACACTGAGGGTAGCTTTGTCTGTGTAACAGCACTTGCCCCTACAGCCCTGCTAGAGGCTACACTGGCGGTAGCTTTGTCTGTGTCTGTGTGACAGCACTTGCCCCTACAGCCCTGGTAGAGGCTACACTGTCGGTAGCTTTGTCTGTGTGACAGCACTTGCCCCTACAGCCCTGCTAGAGGCTACAGTGAGGGTAGCTTTGTCTGGGTAACAGCACTTGCCCCTACAGCCTGCTAGAGGCTACACTGTCGGTAGCTTTGTCTTTGTCTGTGTGACAGCACTTGCCCCTACAGCCCTGCTAGAGGCTACACTGAGGGTAGCTTTGTCTGTGTGACAACACTTGCCCCTACAGCCCTGCTAGAGGCTACACGGGAGAGCTTTGTCTGTGTGACAGTACTTGCCCCTACAGCCCTGCTAGAGGCTACACTGAAGGTAGCTTTGTCTGTGTGGCAGCACTTGCCCCTACAGCCCTGCTAGAGGCTACACTGAGGGTAGCTTTGTCTGTGTCTGTGTGACAGCACTTGCCCCTACAGCCCTGCTAGAGGCTACACTTGGGATAGCTTTGTCTGTGTGTCTGTGTAACAGCACTTGCCCCTACAGCCCTGCTAGAGGCTACACGGGAGAGCTTTGTCTGTGTGACAGTACTTGCCCCTACAGCCCTGCTAGAGGCTACACTGAGGGTAGCTTTGTCTGTGTCTGTGTGACAGCACTTGCCCCTACAGCCCTGCTAGAGGCTACACTGAAGGTAGCTTTGTCTGTGTAACAGCACTTGCCCCTACAGCCTGCTAGAGGCTACACTGAGGGTAGCTTTGTCTGTGTAACAGCACTTGCCCCTACAGCCCTGCTAGAGGCTACACTGTCGGTAGCTTTGTCTGTGTATGTGTGACAGCACTTGCCCCTACATTCCTGCTAGAGGCTACATTTGGGGTATCTTTGTCTGTGTCTGTGTGACAGCACTTGCCCCTACAGCCCTGCTAGAGGCTACACTGAGGGTAGCTTTGTCTGTTTGACAGCACTTGCCCCTACAGCCCTGCTAGAGGCTACACTGGCGGTAGCTTTGTCTGTGTGACAGCACTTGCCCCTACAGCCTTGCTAGAGGCTACACGGGAGAGCTTTGTCTGTGTGACAGTGCTTGCCCCTACAGCCCTGCTAGAGGCTACACATGGGAGGCAGCTTTGCCTGTCACGGAAAGAATGCATTAGAATTGGACGCGCCAATTAGCTGATAAGACGAGCTGGAGATGGCTCAGCGGACGTATCGTGCGGCTATTCTTAGAGGCGATGTTCCATTCCGTCGTAATCTGTGAGCAGCCGACATCGCCAGGAGATGTTGACTACCTCGCCTGGTCTACAGAAGTTAGTGGGTTCGATCCCAGACCCTGTGAGATGTTGACTACCTCGCCTGGTATACAGGAGGTCGTGGGTTCGATCCCAGACCCTGTGAGATGTTGACTACCTCGCCTGGTCTACAGGAGGTCGTGGGTTCGATCCCAGACCCTGGGAGATGTTGACTACCTCGCCTGGTATACAGGAGGTCGTGGGTTCGATCCCAGACCCTGGGAGATGTTGACTACCTCGCCTGGTCTACAGGAGGTCGTGGGTTCGATCCCAGACCCTGGGAGATGTTGACTACCTCGCCTGGTCTTTGTGGGTCTCTGTGAGTCCCTGTGAGTCTCTGTGTGTCTCGGTGAGTCTCGGTGAGTCTCGATGAGTCTCTGTGGATCTCTGTGTGTCTCTGTGTGTCTCTGTGGGTCTCTGTGGGTCTCTGTGGGTCTCTGTCTCTCTGTGGGTTTCTGTGCGTCTCTGTGAGTCTATGAATCTCTGTGGGTCTCCGTGTGTCTCTGAGTCTCACCGTGTCTCCGTGTCTTTGTGTCTCTGTGTCTCTCTGTGTCTCTCTGTGTCTCTCTTTCTGTGTCTCTGTCTCTCTGTGTGTCTCTGTGTGTCTCTCTGTGTCTCTCTTTCTGTGTCTTTGTCTCTCTGTGTCTCTGTGTTTCTCTGTGTGGGTCTCTGTATGGGTCTCTGTATGGGACTCTGTATGGGTCTCTGTATGGGTCTCTGTGCGTCTCTGTGGGTCTCTGTGAGTCTCTCTGTGTCTCTGTGTCTCTGTGAGTCTATGAGTCTCTGTGTGGGTCTATGTGCGTCTCTGTGAGTCTCTGCGTGTGTCTGAGTCTCTGAGTCTCTGTGTGTGTCTGAGTCTCTGAGTCTCTGTGTGTGTCTGAGTCTCTGAGTCTCTGTGTGGGTCTCTGTGTGGGTCTATGAGTCTGTGAGTCGGTGCCTCTCTGTGAGTCTATGAGTCTCTGTGTGGGTCTATGTGCGTCTCTGTGAGTCTCTGTGTGTGTCTGAGTCTCTGAGTCTCTGTGTGTGTCTGAGTCTCTGAGTCTCTGTGTGTGTCTGAGTCTCTGAGTCTCTGTGTGAGTCTCTGTGTGGGTCTATGTGCGTCTCTGTGAGTCTCTGTGTGTGTCTGAGTCTCTGAGTCTCTGTGTGAGTCTCTGTGTGGGTCTATGTGCGTCTCTGTGAGTCTCTGTGTGTGTCTGAGTCTCTGAGTCTCTGTGTGGGTCTATGAGTCTGTGAGTCGGTGCCTCTCTGTGAGTCTATGCGTCTCCGTGTGTCTCTCTGAGTCTCTGTGAGTCTCTGCTTGTCTCTGCGTGTCTCTGCGTGTCTCTGTGACTACGATCTGCTTGCTGTTCCTCCACTTGGCAAGGCTTCCTATCGCTCTCTGTGGTATTGAAAAGCGCTTATTGGCTTTTCAGATTTATCCCGCTGCTGCTGATGCTGCTGCTGCTGTTGATACTGCTGCTGCTGCTGATGCTGATGCTGCTGCACAAAGGACACGGATTCTATGACCGGCGCGTTTCAAATCGCCCTCGTAATCTCGCGCGGTGCACCAAGTCTATTAATACCTGAATCCTACATCTCTTTATCTCTCTCTCTCTATATCTATATATAATATATAAAATATATTAATATACATCATGGGAACTCTTTTGCCAGTATTAACATGTGACGAAAGGTTTCAGTTTTGGCGTTTTAACAAATCGTGGCACGCTAGCCTGGTCGCCAGGCAAAAATAGAAGGCGGGAAAAAAACTTAATATCACGTAAAGTTATCCTCATGTAAATGTTCTTTTAATTCGGGCAAATCCCTTTAAGCATCGCGGGATAGAGCCCAGTCTGTCGCTCCTCTTTGGAAGCCCTCAAACCAGAGGTCGCAACCGGGTACCCGATACCTGTACCCTACCAGATACCCGGCTACCCGTACCCGGCCGGGTACGGGTAGACGGGTACGGGTAGGCCGTGAGTCACTGGTGAGTCACCGTTTGTCACTCATTTCCCAACGTCTTGTCTCTTCTCACAATTCAAGTTCCTAGAATCAACCCACCCGCGCCTGCAACATGGCTTCATCCCAGAGGTCGCAATCAAGGTACCCGATACCCGTACCCTACCCGATACCCGTACCCTACCAGATACCCGTACCCTACCCGATACCCGTACCCTACCCGTACCCGTACCCTACCCGATACCCGTACCCTACCAGATACCCGTACCCTACCCGATGCCCGTACCCTACCAGATACCCGTACCCTACCAGATACCCGTACCCTACCAGATACCCGTACCCTACCCGATACCCGTATTCTACCAGATACCCGTACCCTACCCGATACCCGTACCCTACCAGATACCCGTACCCTACCCGATGCCCGTACCCTACCCGATACCCGTACCCTACCCGATACCCGTACCCTACACGATACCCGTACCCTACCCGATACCCGTACCCTACCCGATACCTGTACCCTACCCGATACCCGTACCCTACCCGATACCCGTACCCTACCCGAAACCCGTACCCTACCCGATGCCCGTACCCTACCCGATACCCGTACCCTACCAGATACCCGTACCCTACCCGATACCCGTACCCTACCCGATACCCGTACCCTACCCGATACCCGTATTCTATACCCGATACCCGTACCCTACCCGATACCCGTACCCTACCCGATACCCGTACCCTACTAGATACTCGTACCCTACCCGATACCCGTACCCTACCCGGTACCCGTACCCTACCCGATACCCGTACCCTACCCGATACCCGTACCCTACCAGATACGCGTACCCTACCCGATACCCGTACCCTACCCGATGCCCGTACCCTACTAGATACTCGTACCCTACCCGATACCCGTACCCTACCCGATACCCGTATTCTACCAGATACCCGTACCCTACTAGATACCCGTACCCTACCCGATACCCGTACCCTACCCGATACCTGTACCCTACCAGATACCCGTACCCTACCCGATACCCGTACCCTACCCGATACCCGTACCCTACCCGATACCCGTACCCTACCCGATACCCGTACCCTACCCAGTACCTGTACCCTACCCGTACCCTACTAGATACCCGTACCCTACCTGATACCCGTACCCTACCCGATGCCCGTACCCTACCCGATACCCGTACCCTACCCGATACCCGTACCCTACCCGATACCCGTATTCTACCCGATACCCGTATTCTACCCGATACCCGTACCCTACCAGATACCCGTACCCTACCCGATACCCGTACCCTACCAGATACCCGTACCCTACCCGATACCCGTACCCTACCCGATACCCGTATTCTACCCGATACCTGTACCCTACCAGATACCCGTACCCTACCCGATACCCGTACCCTACCCGATACCCGTACCCTACCAGATACCCGTACCCTACCCGATACCTGTACCCTACCCGATACCCGTACCCTACCTGATACCCGTACCCTACCCGATACCCGTATTCTACCCGATACCCGTACCCTACCCGGTACCTGTACCCTACCCGATACCCGTACCCTACCAGATACCCGTACCCTACCCGTACCCGGCCGGGTACGGGTAGGGTACGGGTAGAATAAAGCCTTCTATATTTGGTATTGATCTCAAATGGGATAAAGACATCTAATTTTGGTATTGATCTCAAATGGGATAAAACCATCGATTTGGTATTGATCCATCTCTTCCACCCTCATCTCAGTAATGGACTCGTCCAAAACCTGATGCAATTGATGGAATATGATACAGACCCATCGATTTGGTATCGATTTGGTATTGATTAATCTCTTAACCACCACCCCCCCCCCCCAATATGTTAGTAATGGACTCACCCAATATCCTATGCAATTCATGGAGTAGACTCACCTCTTCCCCCCCCCCCACTCCTTATCTCAGTAATGGACTCACCCAAAACCCCAATGCAATTGATAGAATGTGACCCAGACACCCACCGATTTGGTCTCGATTTGGTATCGATTTGGTATCGATTTGGTATCGATTTGGTATCGATTCATCTCTTTAACCACTCCCCAAATATGTTGGTAATGGACTCACCAAAACCCCAATGCAATTGATAGAATGTGACCCAGACACCCACCGATTTGGTCTCGATTTGGTATCGATTTGGTATCGATTAATCTCAACGAGCTCGTCCTGATGTCACCGGGTTAACGCACACAAGACACTTACACGAGTGAGATCCGTTCCGTGCTTTCGAGCGAGCTCTTCAAATCCGATCTTATGATCGTCCTTGACGATGTTACAGATGACGAGGGGAGACACGCAGACACAGAGACAGAGACAAGACGATGAGTGGGTGGGTGGGGGGGGGGGGAGTTGACAGGGTGAGTGAGTTGGGGCACGAGGGTGGGAGACACTGGGAGACACTGGGAGACACTGGGAGACACTGGGAGACACTGGGAGACACTGGGAGACACGGGGGAGCCTTCAAACCTGGACACCATCTGTGTTTAGCTTGCGGCAAAGTTCTTCCACGGACACTTTGTGCTCGGTCTGGGTGGCATGTGACACACGCACGCCGGTTAACACATCCCAATCGGCGGGTCTTTCGGTAAGAAAAAAAGGAGGACATCGACAGAGATCGAACAGTAGAAATAGATCTGCTTGGTTCTGTCGGTAAAGTCGTCACGTAGAAGGGAAATGATAAAATAATAAAATAAAACATTAAATTTTATTTTGTATTATTTTATTTTATTATTTTATTATGATATTTATTTTTATTATTTTATTATTTCCCTTCTACGTGACTTTACCGAAATAACCAAGATGAATACATGTAGTCACGAAAGCTTAAATCGAAATATAATAAAAATTATTTTATGTTTTATTTTTATTATTTAATAATAATTAAAAAAATATTTTTCTTTTTCTTATTTTATTATTTCCCTTCTACGTGACGACTTTACCGAAAGAACCAAGAAGATGAATCCCTGCAGTCACAAATACTTTAAATCGAAAAATAATAAAATTAATTTTTTATGTTTTATTTTTTTTATTTAATAATACAATTATTTTATGATGTTTTATTTTGATAGTTATTTTTATTACTTTATTATTTCCCTTCTACGTGACTTTACCGAAAGAACCAAGAAGATAAATCCCTCTAGTCACGAAAGCTTTAAACCGAAAATAATAAAATTAAAAAAAAAATTTATTATTTCATAAAAAAAATTTAATGTTTGATTTTTATTATTTAATAATAAAATTATTTTATTATGTTTTATTTTCATTATTTTATTATTTCCCTTCTACGTGACTTTACCGAAAGAACCAAGAAGATGAATCCCTGCAGTCACGAAAGAAGCTTTAAATCAAAAAATAATACAATCATTGAATGTTTTATTTTTATTATTTAATAATAAAATAATGTTTTTTTTCTTCCCTTCTACGTGATGACTTTACCGAAAGAACCAAGAAGAATCCCTGCAGTCATGAAAGCCTTAAATCGAAAAATAATAAAATTATTTTTATGTTTTATTTATATTATTTAATAATAAAATAAAATAAAAACTTATTTGATTATGTTTTATTTTATTTTATTATTTCCCTTCTACGTGACGACTTTACCCAAAGAACCAAGAAGATGAATCCCTGCTGCAGTCACGAAAGAAGCTTTCAATCGAAATACAAATACAGCAAAACTATCACGGCCAAATCGATCGCGGCATGAGCAATCGGACCATCAGGTGAACGAATAAGCCACGGACGCTTTCTCTCCCGCTACGCACATTTCGTTTCACCTGATGACGATTGCTCACGCTGCGATGGAAATGGAGCGATGTTTCTATTATATTTGTATTGTTTGATTTTCATCGACGGGGCCTTAGCGGAAAGACCCAAAGATTTTGAATTCCTGCAGTCACGAGGGTTAATACATCATCTCGCTCGCGGGAGGAGAGAGAGAACACTCACTCAGAGACTCACTCACTCAGAGACTCACTCACTCAGAGACTCACTCACTCAGACATTCACTTGGAGACTCACTCGGACACTCACTCAGAGACTCACTCAGAGACTCACTCAGAGACTCACTCAGAGACTCACTCGGACACTCACTCAGAGACTCACTCGGACACTCACTCAGAGACTCACTCGGACACTCACTCAGAGACTCACTCGGACACTCACTCAGAGACTCACTCGGACACTCACTCAGAGACTCACTCAGAGACTCACTCAGAGACTCACTCAGAGACTCACTCAGACACTGACTCGGACACTCAGAGACTCACTCATTCAGAGACTCACTCACTCAGAGACTTACTCAAAGACTCACTCACTCAGAGACTCACTCAGAGACTCACTCACTCAGAGACTCACTCAGAGACTCACTCAGAGACTCACTCAGAGACTCACTCACTCAGACATTCACTTGGAGACTCACTCGGACACTCACTCAGAGACTCACTCAGAGACTCACTCAGAGACTCACTCAGAGACTCACTCGGACACTCACTCAGAGACTCACTCGGACACTCACTCAGAGACTCACTCGGACACTCACTCAGAGACTCACTCGGACACTCACTCAGAGACTCACTCGGACACTCACTCAGAGACTCACTCAGAGACTCACTCAGAGACTCACTCAGAGACTCACTCAGACACTGACTCGGACACTCAGAGACTCACTCATTCAGAGACTCACTCACTCAGAGACTTACTCAAAGACTCACTCACTCAGAGACTCACTCAGAGACTCACTCACTCAGAGACTCACTCAGAGACTCACTCAGAGACTCACTCACTCAGACATTCACTTGGAGACTCACTCGGACACTCACTCAGAGACTCACTCAGAGACTCACTCAGAGACTCACTCAGAGACTCACTCAGAGACTCACTCAGAGACTCACTCAGAGACTCACTCAGAGACTCACTCAGAGACTCACTCAGAAACTCACTCAGAGACTCACTCACTCAGAGACTCACTCACTCAGAGACTCACTCAGACACTGACTCGGACACTCAGAGACTCACTCACTCAAAGACTCACTCACTCAGAGACTCACTCAAAGACTCACTCACTCAGAGACTCACTCAGAGACTCACTCAGAGACTCACTCAGACACTGACTCGGACACTCAGAGACTCACTCATTCAGAGACTCACTCAGAGACTCACTCAGAGACTCACTCAGAGACTCACTCAGAGACTCACTCAGAGACTCACTCAGAGACTCACTCAGAGACTCACTCAGAAACTCACTCAGAGACTCACTCACTCAGAGACTCACTCACTCAGAGACTCACTCAGACACTGACTCGGACACTCAGAGACTCACTCACTCAAAGACTCACTCACTCAGAGACTCACTCAAAGACTCACTCACTCAGAGACTCACTCAGAGACTCACTCAGAGACTCACTCAGACACTGACTCGGACACTCAGAGACTCACTCATTCAGAGACTCACTCAGAGACTCACTCAGAGACTCACTCAGAGACTCACTCAGAGACTCACTCAGAGACTCACTCAGAGACTCACTCAGAGACTCACTCAGAGACTCACTCAGAAACTCACTCAGAGACTCACTCACTCAGAGACTCACTCACTCAGAGACTCACTCAGACACTGACTCGGACACTCAGAGACTCACTCACTCAAAGACTCACTCAAAGACTCACTCACTCAGAGACTCACTCAGAGACTCACTCAGAGACTCACTCAGACACTGACTCGGACACTCAGAGACTCACTCATTCAGAGACTCACTCACTCAGAGACTTACTCAAAGACTCACTCACTCAGAGACTCACAAACTCACTCAGAGACTCACAAACTCAGACAGAGACTCACTCACTCAGAGACTCACTCAAAGACTCACTCACTCAGAGACTCACTCAGAGACTCACTCAGAGACTCACTTAGTCAGACACTCACTCAGACACTGACTCGGACACTCAGAGACTCACTCATTCAGAGACTCACTCACTCAAAGACTCACTCAGACACTCACTCACTCAGACACTCACTCACTCAGACAGAGACTCACTCACTCGGACACTCGCTCAGAGACTCACTCAGACATAGACTCACTCAGACAGAGACTCACTCACTCGGAGACTCACTCAGACACTCACTCAGACTCAGAGGAGAACAAACGGGATTATAGAACATGGGACAGGTTAGTGACATCATCACCCCATAGATACCAGGTTGTAGTGTGTGTGTAGTGTGTGTGTAGTAGTGTGTGTGGTGTGTGTGGTAGTGTGTGTAGTGTGTGTGTAGTGTGTGTGTGTAGTGTGTGTGTGTAGTGTGTGTGTGGTAATGTGTGTGTGGTAGTGTGTGTGTGTAGTGTGTGTGTGTAGTAGTGTGTGTGTAGTGTGTGTGTAGTAGTGTGTGTGTGTAGTGTGTGTGTGGTAATGTGTGTGTGGTAATGTGTGTGTGTAGTGTGTGTGTGTAGTAGTGGTGTGTGTGTGTAGTGTGTGTGTAGTGTGTGTGTAGTGTGTGTGTGTGTGTGTGTGTGTAGTGTGTGTGTAGTGTGTGTGTGTAGTGTGTGTGTGTAGTGTGTGTGTGTAGTGTGTGTGTAGTGTGTGTGTAGTGTGTGTGGTAGTGTGTGTGTAGTGTGTGTAGTAGTGTGTAGTGTGTGTGTGTAGTGTGTGTGTAGTGTGTGTGTAGTGTGTGTGTAGTGTGTGTGTGTAGTGTGTGTGTAGTGTGTGTGTAGTGTGTGTGGTAGTGTGTGTGTAGTGTGTGTGTAGTGTGTGTGGTAGTGTGTGTAGTAGTGTGTAGTGTAGTGTGTGTGTAGTGTGTGTGTAGTGTGTGTAGTGTGTATAGTGTGTGTGTAGTGTGTGTGTGTGTAGTGTGTGTGTAGTGTGTGTAGTGTGTATAGTGTGTGTGTAGTGTGTGTGTAGTGTGTGTGTGGTAGTGTGTGTGTAGTGTGTGTGTGGTAGTGTGTGTGTAGTGTGTGTGTGTTAGTGTGTGTGGTAGTGTGTGTGGTAGTGTGTGTGTAGTGTGTGTAGTAGTGTGTAGTGTGTGTGTGTAGTGTGTGTGTAGTGTGTGTAGTAGTGTGTAGTGTGTGTGTGTAGTTTGTGTGTAGTGTGTGTGGTAGTGTGTGTAGTGTGTGTGTAGTGTGTGTGTAGTGTGTGTAGTAGTGTGTAGTGTAGTGTGTGTGTAGTGTGTGTGTGTAGTGTGTGTGTAGTGTGTATAGTGTGTATAGTGTGTGTGTTAGTGTGTGTGTCGTGTGTGTGTGGTAGTGTGTGTGTAGTGTGTGTGTGTTAGTGTGTGTGGTAGTGTGTGTGGTAGTGTGTGTGTAGTGTGTAGTGTGTGTGTGTAGTGTGTGTGGTAGTGTGTTAGTGTGTGTTAGTGTGTGTGTTAGTGTGTGTGTTAGTGTGTGTGTGTGTGTGTGTGTGTGTGTCGTGTGTGTGTGGTAGTGTGTGTGTAGTGTGTGTGTGTTAGTGTGTGTGGTAGTGTGTGTGGTAGTGTGTGTAGTGTGTAGTGTGTGTGTAGTGTGTGTGGTAGTGTGTGTGGTAGTGTGTGTGTAGTGTGTGTAGTAGTGTGTAGTGTGTGTGTGTGTAGTGTGTGTGTGTAGTGTGTGTAGTAGTGTGTAGTGTGTGTGTGTGTGGTGTGTGTGGTAGTGTGTGTGGTAGTGTGTGTGTAGTGTGTGTAGTAGTGTGTAGTGTGTGTGTGTAGTGTGTGTGTAGTGTGTGTGTGTAGTGTGTGTAGTAGTGTGTAGTGTGTGTGTGTAGTGTGTGTAATGTGTGTGTAGTGTGTGTAATGTGTGTAGTGTGTGTGTGTGTAGTGTGTGTAATGTGTGTAGTGTGTGTAATGTGTGTAGTGTGTGTTATTAGTGGGGGGCTGTCATCATTAGTGGGGGGCTGTCAGCATTAGTGGGGGGCTGTCAGCATTAGTGGGGGGCTGTTGGTGGTGGGGGGGTGTCCGTTACAATGGTGACCTCCTTCTTGAGCTCGTCTATGTCTCTGTCATCATTAGTGGGGGGGGGCTGTCATCATTAGTGGGGGGGCTGTCATCATTAGAGGGGGGCTGTCAGCATTAGTGGGGGGCTGTTGGTGGTGGGGGGGGTCCGTCACCATGGTGACCTCCTTCTTGAGCTCGTCCATGTCTCTGGCATCATTAGTGGGGGGCTCTTATCATTAGTGGGGGGCTGTCATCATTAGTGGGGGGGCTGTCATCATTAGTGGGGGGCTCTCGTCATTAGTGGGGGGCTGTTGGTGGGGGGGGGTGTCCGTCACCATGGTGACCTCCTTCTTGAGCTCGTCCATGTCTCTGTCATCATTAGTGGGGGGGGGGCTGTAAGCATTAGTGGGGGGGCTGTCATCATTAGTGGGGGGCTGTCAGCATTAGTGGGGGGCTGTCAGCATTAGTGGGGGGCTGTTGGTGGTGGGGGGGGTGTCCGTTACCATGGTGACTTCCTTCTTGAGCTCGTCCATGTCTCTGGCCTTGCGCTTCTTGGCCGACGCTTTGTCATCGCCCCCTTCGTCAGCCACACGGTAGCTGTCGGAACGTCCCACCTGGTGGGGGGGGGGTGGTGGGTGGGGGGGTGGGTGGGGGGGTGGTGGGTGGGGTGGGGTGGTGGGGGGGGGTGGGGGGGTGGGGGGGGTGGGGGGGGTGGTGAAGGTGGTGGTGGTAGGGGGTAGTGGGGGTGGTGGTGGGGGGGAGATGGTGGGTGGGTGGTGAAGGTGGTGGTGCGGGGGGGTGGTGGGGGGGGGGTGGGGGTAGTGGGGAGATGGTGGGGAGATGGTGGGGTGGGTGGTGAAGGTGGTGGTGGTGGAGGTGGTGGGGGGGTGGTGGGGAGATGGTGGGGGGGGTGGTGAAGGTGGTGAAGGTGGTGGTGGGGGGGGGTGAAGAGAGATGGTGGGAGGGGTGGGGGGGTGGGGGGGGAGTGGGGGGGTGGTGGGGGGGGGGTGAGGGGTGGTGGGGTGGTGGGGGGTAGTGGGGGGGGGGTGGTAGTAGGGGGGGTGGTGGTGGTGGGGAGATGGTGGTATTGGTGGGAGAGTTGATGGGGGTGGGGGAGGTGGTGGGGGGTGGTTGTGGGGGGATGGTGGGGAGGTGGTGAAGGTGGTGGAGGTGGGGGGGAGATGGTGGGGGGTGATGGTGGGCGGGTGGGAGAGAGACAGACACTCAAACATCAGTCACTGTGGGGAGAGACAAAGGCGGCCGGGCGTGGTGGTGCTGGCCACCCACCCACCCCTCTCTGTGTGTGTAGCCACAACGCCGGTCGCCTTCACAGACGCTGCTGATGCTGCTACTCGCTACTAACTGCAGTACTTGTCCCTGCATCCTGATTGAGGCTACCTGGGGGAGCTTTGTCTGTGTGTCTCTCTCTCCCCGTGTCTCTCTCACCCCGTGTCTCTCTCTCCCCCCGTGTCTCTCTCTCCCCGTGTATCTCTCTCTCCCCCCCGTGTCTGTATCTCTCTCCCCATGTCTCTCTCCCCCCGTGTCTCTCTCTCTCCCCGTGTCTCTCTCCCCCGTGTCTCTCTCTCCCCGTGTCTCTCTCTCCCCCATGTGTCTCTCTCCCCCCGTGTCTCTCTCTCCCCGTGTCTCTCTCCCCACGTGTCTCCCCCCCCCCCCCCGTGTCTCTCTCACCCCGTGTCTCTCTCCCCCCGTGTCTCTCTCTCTCCCCGTGTCTCTCTCTCCCCCATGTGTCTCTCTCCCCCCGTGTCTCTCTCTCCCCGTGTCTCTCTCTCTCCCCGTGTCTCTCTCTCCCCGTGTCTCTCTCCGTGTCTCTCTCCGTGTCTCTCTCTCCCCGTGTCTCTCTCCCCACGTGTCTCCCCCCCCGTGTCTCTCTCCCCCCGTGTCTCTCTCTCCCCCCCGTGTCTCTCTCTCCCCCCCGTGTCTCTCTCTCCCCCCGTGTCTCTCTCTCTCCCCGTGTCTCTCTCTCTCCCCGTGTCTCTCTCCCCGTGTCTCTCCCCCCCCCCCCCGTGTCTCTCTCCCCCCGTGTCTCTCTCTCTCCCCCGTGTCTGTATCTCTCTCCCCATGTCTCTCTCCCCCCGTGTCTCTCTCTCTCCCCGTGTCTCTCTCTCCCCCATGTGTCTCTCTCCCCCCGTGTCTCTCTCTCCCCGTGTCTCTCTCTCTCTCCCCGTGTCTCTCTCTCCCCCATGTGTCTCTCTCTCCCCCATGTGTCTCTCTCCCCCCGTGTCTCTCTCTCCCCGTGTCTCTCTCCGTGTCTCTCTCCGTGTCTCTCTCTCCCCGTGTCTCTCTCCCCACGTGTCTCCCCCCCCCCCCCGTGTCTCTCTCACCCCGTGTCTCTCTCCCCCATGTGTCTCTCTCCCCCCGTGTCTCTCTCTCCCCGTGTCTCTCTCTCTCCCCGTGTCTCTCTCTCCCCGTGTCTCTCTCCGTGTCTCTCTCCGTGTCTCTCTCTCCCCGTGTCTCTCTCCCCACGTGTCTCCCCCCCCGTGTCTCTCTCCCCCCGTGTCTCTCTCTCCCCCCCGTGTCTCTCTCTCCCCCCCGTGTCTCTCTCCCCCCCCGTGTCTCTCTCACCCTGTGTCTCTCTCACCCCGTGTCTCTCTCCCCCCGTGTCTCTCTCACCCCGTGTCTCTCTCACCCCGTGTCTCTCTCTCCCCCCGTGTGTCTCTCTCTCTCCCCGTGTCTCACTCTCTCCCCGTGTCTCACTCTCTCCCTGTGTCTCTCTCCTCGTGTCTCTCTCTCTCCCCGTGTCTCCCCCCCCGTGTTTCTCTCTCCCCGTGTCTCTCTCTCCCCGTGTCTCTCTCTCCCCCCGTGTCTCTCTCTCCCCGTGTCTCTCTCTCTCCCCGTGTCTCTCCCCCCGTGTCTCTCTCTCTCCCCGTGTCTCTCTCTCCCCCATGTGTCTCTCTCCCCCGTGTCTCTCTCTCCCCGTGTCTCTCTCTCTCCCCGTGTCTCTCTCTCCCCGTGTCTCTCTCCGTGTCTCTCTCCGTGTCTCTCTCTCCCCGTGTCTCTCTCCCCACGTGTCTCCCCCCCCCCCGTGTCTCTCTCACCCCGTGTCTCTCTCCCCCGTGTCTCTCTCACCCCGTCTCTCTCTCCCCCCCCCGTGTCTCTCTCCCCCCCGTGTCTCTCTCACCCTGTGTCTCTCTCACCCCGTGTCTCTCTCCCCCGTGTCTCTCTCACCCCGTGTCTCTCTCACCCCGTGTCTCTCTCTCCCCCGTGTGTCTCTCTCTCTCCCCGTGTCTCTCTCTCTCCCCGTGTCTCTCTCTCTCCCTGTGTCTCTCTCCTCGTGTCTCTCTCTCTCCCGTGTCTCCCCCCCCCCCCCGTGTTTCTCTCTCCCCGTGTCTCTCTCTCCCCGTGTCTCTCTCTATCCCCGTGTCTCTCTCTCCCCGTGTCTTTCTCTCTCCCCGTGTCTCTCTCTCTCTCCCCCCGTGTCTCTCTCTCTCCCTGTGTCTCTCTCTCCCCGTGTCTCTCTCTCTCCCCGTGTCTCTCTCTCTCCCCGTGTCTCTCTCTCTCCCCGTGTCTCTCTCCCCCTCCCGTGTCTCTCTCTCTCCCCATGTCTCTCCCCCCCCCCCCCCGTGTCTCTCGCTCTCTCACCCCGTGTCTCTCTCTATCCCTGTGTCTCTCTCCCCCCCGCCCCCGTGTCTCTCTCCCCCCGTGTCTCTCTCACCCCGTGTCTCTCTCACCCCGTGTCTCTCTCCCCTCGTGTCTCTCTCTATCCCCGTGTCTCTTTCCCCGTGTCTCTCCCCCCCCCCGTGTCTCTCTCTCCCCGTGTCTCTCTCTCCCCGTGTCTCTCTCTCTCCCCGTGTCTCTCTCTTTCCCCGTGTCTCCCCCCCCCGTGTCTCTCTCTCCCCGTGTCTCTCTCTCCTCGTGTCTCTCTCCCCCCCCCCCGTGTCTCTCTCTCCCCGTGTCTCTCTCTCTCCCCGTGTCTCTCTCCCCCTCCCGTGTCTCTCTCTCCCCGTGTCTCTCTCTCTCTCTCCCCGTGTCTCTCTCCCCCGTGTCTCTCTCACCCCGTGTCTCTCTCACCCCGTGTCTCTCTCCCCCCGTGTCTCTCTCACCCCGTGTCTCTCTCACCCCGTGTCTCTCTCCCCTCGTGTCTCTCTCTCCCCCCGTGTCTCCCCCCCCCCCCGTGTCTCTCTCTCCCCGTGTCTCTCTCTCTCTCTCCCCGTGTCTCTCTCTCTCCCCGTGTCTCTCTCTCTCCCCGTGTCTCTCTCCCAGTGTCTCTCTCTCTCCCCGTGTCTCTCTCTCTCCCCGTGTCTCTCTCTCCCCCCATGTCTCTCTCCCCGTGTCTCTCTCCCCGTGTCTCTCTCTCTCCCCGTGTCTCTCTCTCTCCGCGTGTCTCTCTCTCTCCCCGTGTCTCTCTCTCTCCCCGTGTCTCTCTCTCCCCGTGTCTCTCTCTCCCCGTGTCTCTCTCTCTCCCCGTGTCTCTCTCTCTCCCCGTGTCTCTCTCCCCGTGTCTCTCTCTCCTCCCCGTGTCTCTCTCTCCGCGTGTCTCTCAGTGTTTATTTAGTAATGCCTCCCTTTGCCTCCACTCTCAATTATTCATTCCCTCTCCCCTTGCCATCATAATTTAGCACGTGGCACAGAGACACAGAGACACAGAGACCCACAGACACTCATACTTACAGCGACCC
>WFAB01002538.1:27500-34654 GCA_018977245.1 Lethenteron camtschaticum | reverse complement strand
TCTCTCCCCCCGTGTCTCCCCCGTGTCTCCCCGTGTCTCCTCGTGTTTCTCCCCCCCCCGTGTCTCTCCCTGTGTCTCTCTCCCCGTGTCTCTCCCCCCGTGTCCCCCCCCCCCGTGTCTCTCCCCCCGTGTCTCCCCCCCCCCGTGTCTCGTCTCCCCCACCCCCCCGTGTCTCTCCCCGTGTCTCTCCCTCGTGTCTCCCCCCGTGTCTCTCCCCGTGTCTCTCTCCCCGTGTCTCCCCCCCCCCGTGTCTCCCGCACTCTGCCTGTGCATCTGCTTTGGACTTGTAGCTCAACAATAAATGAACTAGATACGATTAAACGCTGTTTGCTCTTTGCAGACCACACGAACGCCAGACTGTGTTGTACCGGCTGTGTGCAGTGGTTCCTTTCGGTAAAGTCTCGTGGACAAATTTCGATGTAAAGCTTCTTTCGTGACTGCAGCAGTGATTCATCTTCTTGGTTCTTTCGGTAAAAAGTCATCACGTAGAAGGGAAATGATAAAATAATAAAAATAAAACATAATAAAATAATGTTTTTTATTGAAATAATAAAATAATGAAAATAAATCATAATAGAATGTTTTTTTTTATTGAAAATAAAATATTAAAAATAAAACAATACAATAATATTTTTATATTGAAAATAATAAAATAATCAAAATAAAACATAATAAAATGATGTTTTTTATTGACAATAAAATATTAAAAATAAAACATAATAAAATAATATTTTTTTTTATTGAAAATAATAAAATAATCAAAATAAAACATTATAAAATAATTCTCACGACGTTTCGGCCACAACGCAAGCAGCCGTCCTCAGGTGAAGACCAGGTCTGTCGAGAAGACAGCGTCTGAATGACACATTCAGACTCATTCAGACGCTATCTTTTCGACAGACCTGTTCTTCACCTGAGGACGGCTGCTTGCGTTGTGGCCGAAACGTCGTGAGAATTGTATTTTATTATCTCGTGAATAGAGAAAAATAAAAACACGGAATTCGATTCGGATCTTTTTCAGTGTCTGCGGCAAAAGCTCCTTGGCTCTTTCGGTAAAGTCACGTAAGTTTTTACCCTTTAAACTGGTACAAAACTGACACCTTCATACAAGGCATCATGCTGTCTCGGGTGTGGACCAATCAACTTCAAGGACAGTGCATATTATTATCATCATCATCAGAGTTGTTTCTTTTTGTTTGCATTTTGACTGCTTGTGTTGTGGTTATTGCAAACATGATGCCTTGTTTAAAGGTATCAGTTTTTGTACCAGTTGAAAGGGTAAAAACCTACTACTATATGTTTCGGTAAAGTCACGGGAGAAAGAAAGTAGCTTGAATAAGAATGGAATGTGACGTTTCGATTGCAGCACCAGGCACACAGAGACACACACAGAGACACACAGAGACACAGAGAGACAGAGACACACACAGAGACACGCAGAGACACAGAGAGACACAGACACACAGAGACACGCAGAGATACGCAGAGAGACAGAGAAAGACACACACAGAGACACAGAGAGAGACACACACAGAGAGAGACACAGACACACACAGAGACACACAGAGACACAGAGAGAGAGACACAGAGACAGAGACACACAGATAGAGAGACACACAGAGACACAGAGACAGACAGAGAGAGAGACACAGAGACACCCAGAGAGACACAGACACATGCAGAGAGACACACAACACAGACACGGAGACGCACAGACACGGAGACACAGACAAAGATCCCCCGTGTAGCCTTCGACTGTAGGGGCAAGTGCTGTTAGTGAGCACCTATGAAGGCCGGCACGGCACACGAACGAGGGGGTGGGTGGCCAGCACCACGCCCGGCCGCCTTTGTTTCCCCAGTGGCGATGTTTACACATCACACCAGGTACTCATTTGAGGCTGAGTCGACCTAGGGGAGGCCCAGGACCGGTTCAGATAATCGTCACTGAGTGGTGTTGGCCGTGAGCGGGAATCGAACTCGGGTCGCCGGGTTCGTAGCGCAGCGCTAACCACTACACCCACCGCTCCCACTACACACAGACACACCTACACTGTGTGTGTGTCTTTGTTTGTGTCTCTGTCTCTCTGTGTGTCTCTGTGTGTCTCTGTGTGTGTCTCTGTGTGTGTGTCTCTGTGTGTCTATGTTGTGTGTCTCTCTGTGTGTGTCTCTGTGTGTCTCTCTCTGTGTCTCTCTCTGTGTCTCTCTGTGACTCTGTGTGTCTCTCTGTGTCTCTCTGCCTGTGTGTGTCTCTATTTGTGTGTCTTTCTGCTTGTGTGTCTCTCTGTGTCTCTCTGTGTCTCTCTGTGTCTCTGTGTGTCTCTCTCTGTGTGTCTCTGTGTCTCTCTGTGTGTCTCTGTGTGTCTCTCTCTGTGTGTGTCTCTGCCTGTGTGTGTCCACTCTTTGTGTGTCTCTGTGTGTCTCTCTGTGTGTCTCTGTGTGTGTCTCTCTCTGTGTCTCTCTGTGTGTCTCTCTCTGTGTCTATGTGTGTGTCTCTCTGTGTGTGTTTCTCTCTGTGTGTGTCTCTGTGTGTGTCTCTCTCTCTGTGTCTCTCTCTGTGTGTCTCCGTGTGTCTCTCTCTGTGTCTGTGTGTGTCTCTGTGTCTCTCTCTGTGTCTCTGTGTGTGTCTCTCTCTGTCTCTCTCTGTCTCTCTATGTGTGTCTCTCTGCCTGTGTCTCTCTGTGTGTCTCTGTGTGTGTCTCTCTCTGTGTGTCTCCGTGTCTGTGTTGTCTCTCTCTCAAACGTAGCAATCTTTGGAAGATCATTAATCAACCAGGTGTGGCGTTGACTGTTGTGTTGTATTTCATTGCGTTTCTAAGTTGACTGGGTTTCTTTACTCATTCACTCTTACCTGATGATGGTTGCAATCAAAACGCCACATTTTATCATCATCATGATTTAACTTAGTTCCTTTCTAACGTGACTCTACCCAAACAACCAAAAAGGAGTACATTTCGATTGAAAGCTTTCGTGACTGCAGGGATTCATCTCCTTGGTTCTTTTGGTAAAGTCATCACGTAGAAGGGAAGTAATAAAATAATAAAAATAAAACGTAATATAATTCTCACGACGTTTCGGCCACAACGCAATTCTCGACAGACCTGTTTCTTCACCTGAGGACGGCTGCTTGCGTTGTGGCCGAAACGTCGTGAGAATTATTTTATTATGTTTTATTATTTTATTACTTCCCTTCTACGTGATGACTTTACCGAAAGAACCAAGAAGAAAAAGGGATTAAAGAAAAATAAAATGGCGGAGAAAAAATATGTCGAAAAAATATGGCGGCAAAAAATGGCGGGGAAAAAATGGCGAAAAAATGGCGGGGAAAAAATATGGCGGCAAAAAATGGTGGAGAAAAAATGGCGGGGAAAAAATGGCGAAAAAATATGGCGGCAAAAAATGGCGGAGAAAAAATGGCGGAGAAAAAATGGTGGGGAAAAAATGGCGGAAAAAATATGGCGGCAAAAAATGGCGGAGAAAAAATGGTGGGGAAAAAATGGCGGAAAAAATATGGCGGCAAAAAATGGCGGAGAAAAAATGGTGGGGAAAAAATGGCGAAAAAATATGGCCGCATATTTTGAGTGGGTGGGAGAGAGGGTCAATGAGTGAGTGGGTGGGTAGGTGGATGAGTGGGTGGGTGAGTGGGTGGGTGGGTGAGTGAGTGAGTGGGTGGGTGGAAGAGTGGGTGAGTGGGTGGGTGAGTGGGTGGGAGAGAGGGTCAATGAGTGAGTGGGTGGGTGAGTGGGTGAGTGGGTGGGTGAGTGAGTGGGTGGGTGGGTGAGTGAGTGGGTGGGTGAGTGGGTGAGTGAGTGGGTGGGTGGAAGAGTGGGTGAGTGGGTGGGTGAGTGAGTGGGTGGGTGAGTGAGTGGGTGGGTGGGTAAGTGGGTGGGTGGGTGAGTTAGTGGGTGGGTGAGTGAGTGACTGAGTGGGTGGGTGGCTGGGTGAGTGAGTGGGTGGGTGAGTGAGTGGGTAGGTGAGTGGGTGAGTGAGTGGGTGGGTGAGTGGGTGGGTGAGTGGGTGAGTGGTTGGGTGGGTGAGTGGGTGGGTGGATGAGTGGGTGAGTGAGTGGGTGGGTGGGTGGGTGAGTGAGTGAGTGAGTGGTTGGGTGAGTGAGGGAGTGGGTGGGTGAGTGAGTGAGTGGGTGAGTGGTTGGGTGGGTGAGTGGGTGAGTGGGTGGGTGGATGAGTGGGTGAGTGGGTGGGTGGGTGAGTGAGTGAGTGAGTGGGTGAGTGAGTGGGTGGGTGAGTGAGTGGGTGGGTGAGTGGGTGGGTGGGTGAGTGGGTGAGTGAGTGGGTGGGTGAGTGGGTGAGTGAGTGAGTGAGTGGGTGAGTGGGTGGGTAGGTGAGTGGGTGAGTGAGTGGGTGAGTGAGTGGGTGAGTGGGTGGGGAGGTGAGTAGGTGGGTGGGTGAGTAGGTGGGTGGGTGAGTAGTAGCGAGTAGAGGATACAGACAAAGCTACCGCAGGTAGCCTCTAGCAGGACTGTAGGGGCAAATGCTGAGTACAGAGACAAAGCTCCCCCAGGTAGCCTCCAGCAGGGCTGCAGGGGCAAGTGCTGAGACACAGACAAAGCTCCCCAGGTAGCCTCTAGCAGGGCTGTAGGGGCAAGTGCTGAGACACAGACAAAGCTCCCCCAGGTAGCTTCTAGCAGGGCTGTAGGGGCAAGTGCTGAGACACAGACAAAGCTCCCCCAGGTAGCCTCTAGCAGGGCTGCAGGGGCAAGTGCTGAGACACAGACAAAGCTCCCCCAGGTAGCCTCCAGCAGGGCTGTAGGGGCAAGTGCAGAGACACAGACAAAGCTCCCCCAGGTAGCCTCTAGCAGGGCTGTAGGGGCAAGTGCTGAGACACAGACAAAGCTCCCCCAGGTAGCCTCTAGCAGGGCTGTAGGGGCAAGTGCTGAGTGCAGAGACAAAGCTCCCCCAGGTAGCCTCCAGCAGGGCTGCAGGGGCAAGTGCTGAGACACAGACAAAGCTCCCCCAGGTAGCCTCTAGCAGGGCTGTAGGGGCAAGTGCTGAGACACAGACAAAGCTCCCCAGGTAGCCTCTAGCAGGGCTGCAGGGGCAAGTGCTGAGACACAGACAAAGCTCCCCCAGGAGCCTCAGCAGGGCTGTAGGGGCAAGTGCAGAGACACAGACAAAGCTCCCCCAGGTAGCCTCTAGCAGGGCTGTAGGGGCAAGTGCTGAGACACAGACAAAGCTCCCCCAGGTAGCCTCTAGCAGGGCTGCAGGGGCAAGTGCTGAGACACAGACAAAGCTCCCCCAGGTAGCCTCTAGCAGGGCTGTAGGGGCAAGTGCTGAGACACAGACAAAGCTCCCCCAGGTAGCCTCTAGCAGGGCTGCAGGGGCAAGTGCTGAGACACAGACAAAGCTCCCCCAGGTAGCCTCTAGCAGGGCTGTAGGGGCAAGTGCTGAGACACAGACAAAGCTCCCCCAGGTAGCCTCTAGCAGGGCTGCAGGGGCAAGTGCAGAGACACAGACAAAGCTCCCCCAGGTAGCCTCTGCAGGGCTGCAGGGGCAAGTGCTGAGACACAGACAAAGCTCCCCCAGGTAGCCTCTAGCAGGGCTGTAGGGGCAAGTGCTGAGACACAGACAAAGCTCCCCCAGGTAGCCTCTAGCAGGGCTGCAGGGGCAAGTGCTGAGACACAGACAAAGCTCCCCCAGGTAGCCTCTAGCAGGGCTGTAGGGGCAAGTGCTGAGACACAGACAAAGCTCCCCCAGGTAGCCTCTAGCAGGGCTGTAGGGGCAAGTGCTGAGACACAGACAAAGCTCCCCCAGGTAGCCTCGAGCAGGGCTGCAGGGGCAAGTGCTGAGACACAGACAAAGCTCCCCCAGGTAGCCTCTAGCAGGGCTGTAGGGGCAAGTGCTGAGACACAGACAAAGCTCCCCCAGGTAGCCTCTAGCAGGGCTGCAGGGGCAAGTGCTGAGACACAGACAAAGCTCCCCCAGGTAGCCTCTAGCAGGGCTGCAGGGGCAAGTGCTGAGACACAGACAAAGCTCCCCCAGGTAGCCTCTAGCAGGGCTGCAGGGGCAAGTGCTGAGACACAGACAAAGCTCCCCCAGGTAGCCTCTAGCAGGGCTGCAGGGGCAAGTGCTGAGACACAGACAAAGCTCCCCCAGGTAGCCTCTAGCAGGGCTGCAGGGGCAAGTGCTGAGACACAGACAAAGCTCCCCCAGGTAGCCTCTAGCAGGGCTGCGGGCAAGTGCTGAGACACAGACAAAGCTCCCCCAGGTAGCCTCTAGCAGGGCTGCAGGGGCAAGTGCTGAGACACAGACAAAGCTCCCCCAGGTAGCCTCTAGCAGGGCTGCAGGGCAAGTGCTGAGACACAGACAAAGCTCCCCCAGGTAGCCTCTAGCAGGGCTGCAGGGGCAAGTGCTGAGACACAGACAAAGCTCCCCCAGGTAGCCTCTAGCAGGGCTGTAGGGCAAGTGCTGAGACACAGACAAAGCTCCCCCAGGTAGCCTCTAGCAGGGCTGCAGGGGCAAGTGCTGAGACACAGACAAAGCTCCCCCAGGTAGCCTCCAGCAGGGCTGTAGGGGCAAGTGCTGAGACACAGACAAAGCTCCCCCAGGTAGCCTCTCGAAGGGCTGTAGGTGCAAGTGCTGAGACACAGACAAAGCTCCCCCAGGTAGCCTCTCGGAGGGCTGTAGGTGCAAGTGCTGAGACACAGACAAAGCTCCCCCAGGTAGCCTCTAGCAGGGCTGCAGGGGCAAGTGCTGAAACACAGACAAAGCTCCCCCAGGTAGCCTCTAGCAGGGCTGTAGGGGCAAGTGCTGAGACACAGACAAAGCTCCCCAGGTAGCCTCTAGCAGGGCTGTAGGGGCAAGTGCTGAGACACAGACAAAGCTCCCCCAGGTAGCCTCCAGCAGGGCTGTAGGGGCAAGTGCTGAGACACAGACAAAGCTCCCCCAGGTCGCCTCTAGCAGGGCTGCAGGGGCAAGTGCTGAGACACAGACAAAGCTCCCCAGGTAGCCTCTAGCAGGGCTGCATGGGCAAGTGCTGAGACACAGACAAAGCTCCCCCAGGTAGCCTCTAGCAGGGCTGTAGGGGCAAGTGGTGAGACACAGACAAACACAAACACACACCCACTCCACACCTCACCACGTGATCTTCCTGTCATTGTTGTGTGAGTGGCCATGGGGAGGCGAATCTCGCTCACGTGG
>WFAB01002538.1:0-25000 GCA_018977245.1 Lethenteron camtschaticum | reverse complement strand
TCAGTCGGTCACTCAGTCAGTGACTCAGTCAGTCAGTGACTCAGTCAGTGACTCAGTCAGTCAGTGACTCAGTCAGTCAGTCAGTGACTCAGTCAGTCAGTGACTCAGTCGGTCACTCAGTCAGTGACTCAGTCAGTCAGTGACTCAGTCAGTCAGTCAGTGACTCAGTCAGTCAGTGACTCAGTCAGTCACTCAGTCAGTGACTCAGTCAGTCAGTGACTCAGTCAGTCACTCAGTCAGTGACTCAGTCAGTCAGTCAGTGACTCAGTCAGTCAGTGACTCAGTCGGTCACTCAGTCAGTGACTCAGTCAGTCAGTGACTCAGTCAGTCACTCAGTCAGTCAGTGACTCACTCAGTCAGTCATTCACTCAGTCAGTCAGTGACTCAGTCAGTCAGTCAGTGACTCAGTCAGTCAGTGACTCAGTCGGTCACTCAGTCAGTGACTCAGTCAGTCAGTGACTCAGTCAGTCACTCAGTCAGTCAGTGACTCACTCAGTCAGTCATTCACTCAGTCAGTCAGTGACTCAGTCAGTCAGTCAGTGACTCAGTCAGTCAGTGACTCAGTCGGTCACTCAGTCAGTGACTCAGTCAGTCAGTGACTCAGTCAGTGACTCAGTCAGTCAGTGACTCAGTCAGTCAGTCAGTGACTCAGTCAGTCAGTGACTCAGTCGGTCACTCAGTCAGTGACTCAGTCAGTCAGTGACTCAGTCAGTCCAGTCAGTGACTCAGTCAGTCAGTGACTCAGTCAGTCACTCAGTCAGTGACTCAGTCAGTCAGTGACTCAGTCAGTCACTCAGTCAGTGACTCAGTCAGTCAGTCAGTGACTCAGTCAGTCAGTGACTCAGTCGGTCACTCAGTCAGTGACTCAGTCAGTCAGTGACTCAGTCAGTCACTCAGTCAGTCAGTGACTCACTCAGTCAGTCATTCACTCAGTCAGTCAGTGACTCAGTCAGTCAGTCAGTGACTCAGTCAGTCAGTGACTCAGTCGGTCACTCAGTCAGTGACTCAGTCAGTCAGTGACTCAGTCAGTCACTCAGTCAGTCAGTGACTCACTCAGTCAGTCATTCACTCAGTCAGTCAGTGACTCAGTCAGTCACTCAGTCAGTGACTCAGTCAGTCACTCAGTCAGTCAGTCAGTGTGTCAGTCAGTGAGTCCGTGACTCAGTCACTCAGTCAGTGAGTGACTCAGTCAGTCACTCAGTCAGTCACTCAGTCACTGACTCAGTCAGTCAGTGACTCAGTCAGTCAGTCACTCAGTCAGTCAGTCACTCAGTCACTCAGTCAGTCAGTCAGTGACTCAGTCAGTCAGTGACTCAGTCGGTCACTCAGTCAGTGACTCAGTCAGTCAGTGACTCAGTCAGTCACTCAGTCAGTCAGTGACTCACTCAATCAGTCATTCACTCAGTCAGTCAGTGACTCAGTCAGTCAGTCAGTGACTCAGTCAGTCAGTGACTCAGTCGGTCACTCAGTCAGTGACTCAGTCAGTGACTCAGTCAGTCAGTCAGTCAGTGACTCACTCAGTCAGTCATTCACTCAGTCAGTCAGTGACTCAGTCAGTCACTCAGTCACTCAGTCAGTCAGTCAGTGACTCAGTCAGTCAGTGACTCAGTCGGTCACTCAGTCAGTGACTCAGTCAGTCAGTGACTCAGTCAGTCACTCAGTCAGTCAGTGACTCACTCAGTCAGTCAGTCACTCAGTCAGTCAGTGACTCACTCAGTCAGTCATTCACTCAGTCAGTCAGTGACTCAGTCAGTCACTCAGTCAGTGACTCAGTCAGTCACTCAGTCAGTCAGTCAGTGAGTCAGTCAGTGAGTCCGTGACTCAGTCACTCAGTCAGTGAGTGACTCAGTCAGTCACTCAGTCAGTCAGTCACTCAGTCACTGACTCAGTCAGTCACTCAGTCAGTCAGTCACTCAGTCAGTCAGTCAGTCACTCAGTTAGTCAGTCACTCACTCAGTCAGTCACTCAGTCACTCAGTCACTCAGTCACTCAGTCACTCACTCAATCACTCACTCACACACTCAGTCACTCACTCACGAAGTCAGTCACTCAGGCAGTCAATCACTCAGTCAGTCACTCAGTCAGTCACTCAGTCACTCACTCACTCAGTCACTCAGTCAGTCAGTCAATCACTCAGTCAGTCACTCAGTCAGTCACTCAGTCACTCACTCAGTCACTCAGTCAGTCAGTCAATCACTCAGTCAGTCACTCAGTCAGTCACTCAGTCACTCACTCAGTCAGTCAACCAGTCAGTCATTCAGTCAGTCACTCAGTCACTCACTCAGTCACTCAGTTACTCAGTCACTCACTCAGTCAGTCACTCACTCAGTCACTCACCCACTCACTCACTCAGTCACTCACTCACTCACACACTCACTTAGTCAATCACTCACTCAGTCACTCAGTCAGTCACCCACTCACTCAGTCACTCAGTCACTCACTCAGTCACTCAGTCACTCACTCACGAAGTCAGTCAGTCACTCACTCACTCAGTCACTCACTCAGTCATCCACCCAGTCACTCACCCACTCGCTCACTCACTCAGTCACTCACTCACTCAGTCACTCACTCACTCACTCACTCACTCACTCAGTCAGTCACTCACCCACCCACTCACTCAGTCATCCACCCAGTCACTCACTCAGTCACTCACTCAGTCATCCACCCAGTCACTCACCCACTCACTCACTCAGTCACTCACTCACTCAGTCACTCACTCACTCACTCAGTCAGTCACTCACCCACCCACTCACTCAGTCATCCACCCAGTCACTCACTCAGTCACTCACTCAGTCATCCACCCAGTCACTCACCCACTCACTCACTCACTCAGTCACTCACACACTCACTCACTCAGTCACTCACTCAGTCAGTCACTCACCCATCCACTCACTCAGTCATCCACCCAGTCACTCACTCAGTCACTCACTCAGTCATCTACCCAGTCACTCACCCACTCACTCACTCACTCAGTCACTCACTCACTCAGTCACTCACTCACTCACTCACTCACTCAGTCAGTCACTCACCCACCCACCCACCCACTCACTCAGTCATCCACCCAGTCACTCACTCAGTCACTCACTCACTCAGGGGCAAGTGCTGTGACACAGACAAAGGTCCCCCAGGTAGCCCCCCAACCCCCTCAGCTACCCACCCACTCACTCACTCACTCAGTCACTCACACACTCACTCACTCACTCACCCACCCACCCACCCACTCACTCAGTCATCCACCCAGTCACTCACTCACTCACTCACTCAGGGGCAAGTGCTGTGACACAGACAAAGGTCCCCCAGGTAGCCCCCTAACCCCCTCAGCTACCCACCCACTCACTCACTCAGTCACTCACTCAGTCACTCACTCACTCACTCACTCAGGGGCAAGTGCTGTGACACAGACAAAGGTCCCCCAGGTAGCCCCCTAACCCCCTCAGCTACCCACCCACTCACTCACTCAGTCACTCACTCAGTCACTCACTCACTCACTCACTCACTCAGGGGCAAGTGCTGTGACACAGACAAAGGTCCCCCAGGTAGCCCCCTAACCCCCTCAGCTACCCACCCACTCACTCACTCACTCAGTCACTCACTCAGTCACTCACTCACTCACTCACCCACCCACTCACTCATTCAGTCACTCACTCACTCACTCAGTCACTCACTCAGTCACTCACTCACTCACTCACTCAGTCACTCACTCACTCAGTCACTCACTCAGTCACTCACTCACTCACACTCACTCACTCAGTCACTCACTCACTCAGTCACACACTCACCCACTCACTCAGTCACTCACCCACTCAGTCACTCAGTCACACACTTACTCACTCACTCAGTCACTCACCCACTCAGTCACTCAGTCACTCACACACTCACTCACTCAGTCACACACTCACCCACTCACTCAGTCACTCACCCACTCAGTCACTCAGTCACTCACACACTCACTCACTCAGTCACACACTTACTCACTCACTCAGTCACTCACTCACTCAGTCACTCACTCACTCACTCAGGGGCAAGTGCTGTGACACAGACAAAGGTCCCCCAGGTAGCCCCCTAACCCCCTCAGCTACCCACCCACTCACTCACTCACTCAGTCACTCACTCAGTCACTCACTCACTCACTCAGTCACTCACTCAGTCACTCACTCACTCACACACTCACTCACTCAGTCACTCACTCACTCACTCAGTCACACACTCACCCACTCACTCAGTCACTCACCCACTCAGTCACTCAGTCACACACTTACTCACTCACTCAGTCACTCACCCACTCAGTCACTCAGTCACTCACACACTCACTCACTCAGTCACACACTCACCCACTCACTCAGTCACTCACCCACTCAGTCACTCAGTCACTCACACACTCACTCACTCAGTCACACACTTACTCACTCACTCAGTCACTCACTCACTCAGTCACTCACTCACTCACTCAGGGGCAAGTGCTGTGACACAGACAAAGGTCCCCCAGGTAGCCCCCTAACCCCCTCAGCTACCCCCCCCCGCCCCCCGCAAACAGGAACAGCAAAGTCCATCGTGCATCCTGCAATTGTTTGTGAGGTGTGTGTGTAGTGTACGCACTATCAGGTGTGTGTGGTGTGTGTGTGTGGTGTGTGTGGTGTGTGTGGTGTGTGTAGTGTACACACTATCAGGTGTGTGTGGTGTGTGTAGTGTACACACTATCAGGTGTGTGTGTGGTGTGTGTGGTGTGTGTGGTGTGTGGTGTGTGTGTGGTGTGTGTAGTGTACACACTATCAGGTGTGTGTGGTGTGTGTGGTGTGTGTGGTGTGTGTGGTGTGTGTAGTGTACACACTATCAGGTGTGTGTGGTGTGTGTGTGGTGTGTGTGGTGTGTGGTGTGTGTGTGGTGTGTGGTGTGTGTGTGTGTGTGTGGTGTGTGTAGTGTGTGTGGTGTGTGGTGTGTGTGTGTGTGTGTGGTGTGTGTGGTGTGTGTGTGTGTGTGGTGTGTGTGTGTGTGGTGTGTGTGTGTGTGTGGTGTGTGGTGTGTGTGGTGTGTGTAGTGTGTCTGGTGTGGTGTGTGTGTGTGTGTGGTGAGTGTGTGTGTGTGTGTGGTGTGTGTAGTGTGTGTGGTGTGTGGTGTGTGTGTGTGTGTGTGGTGTGTGTGGTGTGTGTGTGTGTGTGGTGTGTGTGTGTGTGGTGTGTGTGTGTGTGTGGTGTGTGGTGTGTGTGGTGTGTGTAGTGTGTGTGGTGTGTGTGGTGTGTGTGTGGTGTGTGTGTGTGTGGTGTGTGTGTGTGTGTGGTGTGTGTGGTGTGTGTGGTGTGTGTGTGTGTGTGTGTGTGTGTGGTGTGTTGTGTGTGTGTGTGTGTGGTGTGTGTGTGTGGTGTGTGTGTGGTGTGTGTGTGTGTGGTGTGTGTGTGGTGTGTGGTGTGTGTGGTGTGTGTGGTGTGTGTGTGTGGTGTGTGGTGTGTGTGTGGTGTGTGTGGTGTGTGTGGTGTGTGTGTGGTGTGTGTGTGGTGTGTGTGTGGTGTGTGTGGTGTGTGTGTGGTGTGTGTGTGGTGTGTACACACTATCAGGTGTGTGTGTGTGTGTAGTGTGTGTGGTGTGTGTGTGGTGCATGTGGTGTGTGTGGTGTGTGTGTGGTGTGTGTGGTGTGTGTGGTGTGTGTGGTGTGTGTGGTGTGTGTGTGGTGTGTGTGTGGTGTGTGTGTGGTGTGTACACACTATCAGGTGTGTGTGTGTGTGTAGTGTGTGTGGTGTGTGTGTGGTGCATGTGGTGTGTGTGGGGGGTGTGTGTGTGTGGTGTGTGTGTGTACACACTATCAGGTGTGTGTAGTGTGTGGTGTGTGTGTGTGGTGTGTGTGGTAGTGATGGTCATGGTGGTGATGGTGGTGATGGTGGTGGTGATGGTGGTGGTGATGGTGGTGATGGTGGTGGTGATGGTGGTGGTGATGGTGGTGATGGTGGTGATTGTGGTGGATGTAATCGCCAGCACTGGGGAGACAAAGGCGGCCGGGCGTGGTGGTGCTGGCCACCCACCCCTCTGTGTGTAGCCACAGTGACGGTAGCCTTCATAGACACTGCCGCTGCTACTACTACTGACACAGCACTTGCCCCTACAGTCCTGCTAGAGGCTACCTGGGGGAGCCTTGTCTTTGTTCGTGAGTGAGTGAGTGAGTGGCTGAGTGAGGGAGTAGGTGAGTGAGTGGCTGAGTGAGTGGCTGAGTGAGTAGCTGATTGATTGAGTAGGTGAGTGAATGAGTGAGTAGGTGTGAGTGTGTCTGTGTGTGTCTATGTGTGTGTCTATGTGTCTGTGTGTGTGTCTGTGTGTGTGTGTCTATGTGTGTGTCTATGTGTCTGTGTGTGTGTCTGTGTGTGTAGCCACAGTGCCGGTAGCCTTCATAGAGACTGCTGCTGCTACTACTGACACAGCACTTTCCCCTACAGCCCTGTTAGAGGCTACCTGGGGGAGCCTTGTCTTTGTTCGTGAGTGAGTGAGTGAGTTAGATGAGTGAGTGAGTAGGTGAGTGAGTGAGTGGCTGATTGATTGAGTGAGTAGGTGAGTGAGCGAGTGGCTGAGTGAGTGAGTGGGTGAGCGAGTGAGTGAGTGGCTGAGTGAGTGAGTAGGTGAGTGTGAGGGTGGCTGAGTGAGTAGCTGAAAGGGTGAGCGAGTGGATGAGTGAGTGGCTGAGTGAGTGAGTAGATGAGTGAGTGAGTAGGTCAGTGTGAGAGTGAGTAGGTGAGTGAGTGAGTGAGTAGGTGAGTGAGTGATTGAGTGGCTGAATGAGTGAGTGGCTGAGTGAGCGAGTGGCTGAGTGAGTGAGTGGCTGAGTGAGTGAGTGACTGAGTGAGTGGGTGAGTGAGTGACTGAGTGAGTAAGTGTGAGTGTGTCTGTGTGTGTGAGACACTGGGGGAGACAAAGGCGGCCGGGCGTGGTGGTGCTGGCCACCCACCCCCTCTGTGTGTAGCCACAGTGCCGGTAGCCTCCATAGACGCTACTACTAGTGACACAGCACTTGCCCCTACAGCCCTGCTAGAGGCTACCTGGGGGATCTTTGCCTCTGTGACGATGCATCGAGAGAGACAAAGGCGGTCTGGGGGAGGGAGGGAGGGACGGGACGGGGGCGACGTGGAAGCGGAATTGAGGTCAAGAATGCACGGGGCGTTGAGACAGAATTAGACTCGAGACAATAGGGTTCGTTTGCGTGTGTGTCTGTGTGTGTCTGTGTGTGTCTCTGTGTGTGTCTGTGTGTGTGTGTCTGTGTGTGTGTGTCTGTGTGTGTCTCTGTGTGTCTCTGTGTGTGTCTGTGTGTGTGTGTCTGTGTGTGTGTGTCTGTGTGTGTGTCTCTGTGTGTGTCTGTGTGTGTCTCTGTGTGTGTCTGTGTGTGTGTGTCTGTGTGTGTGTGTCTGTGTGTGTCTCTGTGTGTGTCTGTGTGTGTGTGTCTGTGTGTGTGTGTCTGTGTGTGTGTGTCTGTGTGTGTCTCTGTGTGTGTGTGTCTGTGTGTGTCTCTGTGTGTGTGTCTCTGTGTGTGTGTCTGTGTGTGTGTCTGTGTGTGCGTGTCTGTGTGTGTGTCTCTGTGTGTCTGTGTGTCTGTGTGTGTGTGTGTCTGTGTGTGTGTGTCTGTGTGTGTGTGTCTGTGTGTCTGTGTGTGTGTGTGTCTGTGTGTGTCTCTGTGTGTGTCTGTGTGTGTGTGTCACTGTGTGTGTGTCACTGTGTGTGTGTCACTGTGTGTGTGTCTGTGTGTGTGTGTGTCTGTGTGTGTGTGTCTGTATGTGTGTGTGTCTGTGTGTTTGTGTGTGTTTGTGTGTGTGTGTGTCTGTGTGTGTCTGTGTGTGTCTGTGTGTGTGTCTGTGTGTGTGTCTGTGTGTGTCTGTGTGTGTCTGTGTTTCTGTGTGTGTGTGTCTGTGTGTCTGTGTGTGTGTCTGTGTGTGTCTGTGTGTGTGTGCGTCTGTGTATGTCTGTGTTTCTGTGTGTGTGTGTCTGTGTGTGTGTGTGTCTGTGTGTGTGTGTGTCTGCTGGGTCATGTAGCCCGCATGCCCAGCCACCGCATGCCCAGCCACCGCATGCCGAAACAGCTTTTGTTCGGCCGGTTCGAGGGGGCTAAACGGGCGCGGCACGGGCTCGAGAAGAGATGGAGTGATGTGGTACAGGAGGAGGTGGAGCTGAGTGGACTTGCCGATGACTGGTACCAGCGGTGTCAAGATCGGCCTCAGTGGAGGAGGCTCGTGAAGGACGCTACTGGGCAGTTGGAGGCAGTCGCCCTCCAGCAACAACGGAGGGCGGAGGAGCGACGCTCACAACAACGAGCGGAGCGCCGGGTGGCTAAAGCACAGCGAGTTGGCACAGTAGGGGGCACAGGTGGTGCATCAGCCAGTCGTCTCGGTCATCTCGGTCAGTCGACCCGTGGCACCTGCTGGGTCTGCCCCGTGACCTCCTGCCAGCGGGCGTTCGACACTTCACGTGGCAGCCTCAAGGTGCACTTGGCCTGGCACAAGCGTCGTGGTGACGTCACCGCCACTTAGTGGCGAATGGCGGTTGTTGTTGTTGTTGTGTAGTCTGGCAAAAACAACCTTCTATCTCCTCGCGGTGCCGGACGGGCAACTCTGTGGTGGGCAGTGATGTGGGGGTGAGGGCCAATTCCGATTGGCCTCTACCCTCATGGCGTCTGTGACCACCACAGCGGCTAAACGGGGGCTCTGGACGGGTGCGAGGGGCTGGTAACCCCTCCACCTTCAATTAATGACCACAAAACCGCGTCTAAAATATCTAACAAGCTTGTGCCGGAGGCCCCGGGGGGACAGGCGTCTATGACGTCTCCTGGCCAAACCCCAATTGGCGGAGCCAGGAGATTGAATCTTCACCCTCGGGGCTCCTCCAGAAACAACGAAAAGCCACTTCGTGTGGCCACGTGGAATGTTCGAACGCTCACTGCGGAGGAGAGGCTGCCACTCCTCTGTCGGGAGCTGGACCGGTACCGCCTGGATCTCTGTGGCATTAGGAGGTCCGGTGGACCGGCTCTGGCTCCTGCCACCATGAGGGGTGGACAGTCCTCTACTCGGGGCAGGAGACCGCCATTTCGAACGCTCACTGCGGAGGAGAGGCTGCCACTCCTCTGTCGGGAGCTGGACCGGTACCGTCTGGATCTCTGCGGCATTCAGGAGGTCCGGTGGACCGGCTCTGGCTCCTGCCACCATGAGGGGTGGACAGTCCTCTACTCGGGGCAGGAGACTTGGCAAACAACAGGGAGTGGCTCTTCTTCTGAACAAAAGAATGAAGGGGGCGTGGGAGCGTGGCGGTGAGGTGTGGGAAGCTGTAAGCCCCAGGATACTTTGGGCTCGCCTTCCCATCAACCGGAGGCGAGGAGTGGTGGTGGTCGGGCGTGGTGCTGGCCACCCACCCCCTCGTGTGCCGTTCCGGCCTTCATAGGTGCTACTCGCTAACAGCACTTGCTCCTAAAGTCTGTTAAGGCTACACGGGGGATCTTTGTCTTTGTGTAGGTAGCCACTGGTAAAGGAGGTCTCATAGTGTAAATGCTTACCCCGAGCTCTCAATACTCTGATGGTGCATTGTCTTTGAGTTGTACGCCTTTGGCATCATCTGGTCCAACACCAATGGAGACTAGGCTCTAAGGAAAGCTGTCTCGGGTGTGGACCAATCAACTTCAATGACAGTGCATATCATTATCATTATCAGTGTTGTTTCTTTTTGTTTGCATTTTGACTGCTTGTGTTGCGGTTATTGCAAACATGATGCCTTGTATAAAGGTGTCAGTTTTGTACCAGTTGAAAGGGTAAAAACCTATCACTATATTTTGCCACTGGTAAAGGAGGTCTCATAGTGTAAATGCTTTACCCTGAGCTCTCATACTCTGATGGTGCATTGTTTTTGAGGTGTACGCCTTTTGGCGTCATCTGGTCCAACACCATGTGAGACTAGGCTCTAAGAAAAGCTGTCTCGGGTGTGGACCAATCAACTTCAAGGACAGTGCATATCATCATCATCATCAGAGTTGTTTCTTTTTGTTTGCATTTTGACTGCTTGTGTTGTGGTTATTGCAAACACGATCCCTCATATAAAGGTGTCAGTTTTTGTACCAGCTAAAAGGCAAAATAAGTATAACCCGTAAAAACAAAGTTTTTCACTATAAATCCTTTATATGCGTGGCGGCTAGAGTCCTCTCGTCCTCTGGCTTGAGATGGCTGCCACCTATGGGTTGCACCATTAAGCAATTGGTAATTAAATATAATATTTTTGTCCTAATAAGTGTAAAAACATTTTTAAAACATTTTTCATGAACATTAATTGTCACGCACAACGAGTCTGTGTGGAAAATGTCAGCTCGATTGGATCACGGGAAGTGGGTTAAAAAACGACCGAAAGATTTGCACGGTCCTAAGCAAGCAAGCGAACTTAATATAAAGGATTTAAAAACCTACTACTACATCACGAAGTACTTCGCTCACGCAGATTTCCCCCTTCTACGGGGAGTGAATAAACCCCTCAGTTGGCATTGGCATGGCCTTACGAGCCCCTGTTACGGATGCTCAGTGCGGTTACCGCCCTCATTCGTGAGCGCCCGTGGCGGGCGATTTGGCGAAACCGTTTCACCGAGTCATCTTCTTGGTCCTTTCGGTAAAGTCACGTAGAAGGGAAATAATAAAGTAATAAAAATAAAACACTATAATAAAATACAATTCTCACGACGTTTCGGCCACAACGCAAGCAGCCGTCCTCAGGTGAAGAACAGGTCTGTCGGAAAGACAGCTTCTGAATGAGCACCACCAGGCTTGGCAGCGTATATACTTAAATATATACTTAAATATACGCTGCCAAGCTTGGTGGTGTTCAGAAGAACAGGTCTGTCAGAAAGACAGCGTCTGAATGAGCACCACCAAGCTTGGCAGCGTATATACTTAAATATATACTTAAATATGCGCTGCCAAGCTCGGTGGTGTTCAGAAGAACAGGTCTGTCGGAAAGACAGCGTCTGAATGAGCACCACCAAGCTTGGCAGCGTATATACTTAAATATATACTTAAATATACGCTGCCAAGCTTGGTGGTGTTCAGAAGAACAGGTCTGTCAGAAAGACAGCGTCTGAATGAGCACCACCAAGCTTGGCAGCGTATATACTTAAATATATACTTAAATATACACTGCCAAGCTTGGTGGTGTTCAGAAGAACAGGTCTGTCGGAAAGACAGCGTCTGAATGAGCACCACCAAGCTTGGCAGCGTATATACTTAAATATATACTTAAATATACGCTGCCAAGCTTGGTGGTGTTCAGAAGAACAGGTCTGTCGGAAAGACAGCGTCTGAATGAGCACTACCAATCTTGGCAGCGTATATACTTAAATATATACTTAAATATACGCTGCCAAGCTTGGTGGTGTTCAGAAGAACAGGTCTGTCGGAAAGACAGCGTCTGAATGAGCACTACCAATCTTGGCAGCGTATATACTTAAATATATACTTAAATATACGCTGCCAAGCTTGGTGGTGTTCAGAAGAACAGGTCTGTCGGAAAGACAGCGTCTGAATGAGCACCACCAAGCTTGGCAGCGTATATACTTAAATATATACTTAAATATACGCTGCCAGGCTCGGTGGTGTTTAGAAGAACAGGTCTGTCGGAAAGACAGCGTCTGAATGAGCACCACCAAGCTTGGCAGCGTATATACTTAAATATATACTTAAATATACGCTGCCAAGCTTGGTGGTGTTCAGAAGAACAGGTCTGTCGGAAAGACAGCGTCTGAATGAGCACCACCAAGCTTGGCAGCGTATATACTTAAATATATACTTAAATATACGCTGCCAAGCTTGGTGGTGTTCAGAAGAACAGGTCTGTCGAAAGACAGCGTCTGAATGAGCACCACCAAGCTTGGCAGCGTATATACTTAAATATATACTTAAATATACACTGCCAAGCTTGGTGGTGTTCAGAAGAACAGGTCTGTCGGAAAGACAGCGTCTGAATGAGCACCACCAAGCTTGGCAGCGTATATACTTAAATATATACTTAAATATACGCTGCCAAGCTTGGTGGTGTTCAGAAGAACAGGTCTGTCGGAAAGACAGCGTCTGAATGAGCACTACCAATCTTGGCAGCGTATATACTTAAATATATACTTAAATATACGCTGCCAAGCTTGGTGGTGTTCAGAAGAACAGGTCTGTCGGAAAGACAGCGTCTGAATGAGCACTACCAATCTTGGCAGCGTATATACTTAAATATATACTTAAATATACGCTGCCAAGCTTGGTGGTGTTCAGAAGAACAGGTCTGTCGGAAAGACAGCGTCTGAATGAGCACCACCAAGCTTGGCAGCGTATATACTTAAATATATACTTAAATATACGCTGCCAGGCTCGGTGGTGTTCAGAAGAACAGGTCTGTCGGAAAGACAGCGTCTGAATGAGCACTACCAATCTTGGCAGCGTATATACTTAAATATATACTTAAATATACGCTGCCAAGCTTGGTGGTGTTCAGAAGAACAGGTCTGTCGGAAAGACAGCGTCTGAATGAGTACCACCAAGCTCCTTGTAAAAAAAGGTGTCAGTTTTGTTGCCAGATAGAAGGGTAAAAAACCAATTATGATTCTGATGTAGTTTATATTTTAGTTGTTTACGTGGTGGTTTAGCTGCTGCAGCTCCTTACAATTAAAATTCCTTCCCTTGATTACTGCTAACCCTACTCCCTCCCTTTGATGCTGCTAATCCTGCATAATGCACGGACATAATATGACTGGTTTTTTACCCTTCTATCTGGCAACAGCATTATGCAGGATTAGCAGCATCAAAGGGAGGGAGTAGGGTTAGCAGTAATCAAGGGAAGGAATTTTAATTGTAAGGAGCTGCAGCAGCTAAACCACCACGTAAACAACTAAAATATAAACTACATCAGCATCATAATTGGTTTTTTACCCTTCTATCTGGCAACAAAACTGACACCTTTTTTTACAAGGAGCTTGGTGGTACTCATTCAGACGCTGTCTTTCCGACAGACCTGTTCTTCTGAACACCACCAAGCTTGGCAGCGCATATTTAAGTATATATGTAAGTATATACGCTGCCAATCTTGGTGGTGCTCATTCAGACTCTGTCTTTCCGACAGACCTGTTCTTCTGAACACCACCAAGCTTGGCAGCGTATATTTAAGTATATATTTAAGTATATACGCTGCCAAGCTTGGTGGTGCTCATTCAGACGCTGTCTTTGCGACAGACCTGTTCTTCTGAACACCACCAAGCTTGGCAGCGTATATTTAAGTATATATGTAAGTATATACGCTGCCAAGCCTGGTGGTATTTCATTCAGACGCTGTCTTTCCGACAGACCTGTTCTTCTGAACACCACCAAGCTTGGCAGCGTATATTTAAGTATATATTTAAGTATATACGCTGCCAAGCTTGGTGGTGCTCATTCAGACGCTGTCTTTCCGACAGACCTGTTCTTCTGAACACCACCAAGCTTGGCAGCGTATATTTAAGTATATATTTAAGTATATACGCTGCCAAGCTTGGTGGTGCTCATTCAGACGCTGTCTTTCCGACAGACCTGTTCTTCTGAACACCACCAAGCTTGGCAGCGTATATTTAAGTATATATTTAAGTATATACGCTGCCAAGATTGGTGGTGCTCATTCAGACGCTATCTTTCCGACAGACCTGTTCTTCTGAACACCACCAAGCTTGGCAGCGTATATTTAAGTATATATTTAAGTATATACGCTGCCAAGCTTGGTGGTGCTCATTCAGACGCTGTCTTTCCAACAGACCTGTTCTTCACCTGAGGACGGCTGCTTGCGTTGTGTCCGAAACGTCGTGAGAATTATTTTATTAAGTTTTATTTTCATTATTTTATTACTTCCCTTCTACGTGACTTTACCGAAAGAACCAAGAAGATGAATCCCTGCAGTCACGAAAGCTTTAAATCGAAATTTATTTTCGTCTGTTTTTAGTGTTTTTTTGGGGTTATTTCGCTTTTTAGTGATATTAAGGTATTTTGTTTTTAGTGTTTTTTCGGTTTTTAGTGTTTTTTCGGTATTTTCTTCAGTTTTTAGTGTTTTTCGGGTATTTTATTTTTCTTATTTTACTATCTCCCTTCTACGTGATGACTTTACCGAAAGAACTTAGAAGGAGAGAGAGGAGAGGGAGGAGAGGGAGGGGAGGGGAAGAGACTTTTGACTTGTAAACAACTTCTATTGCCGCCAGCAGCAGCAGCACTGGAGGCGATTCCGATATGAAACACACAAAGTCAGCAAACACACAAATCAACACTTCACATCCACGCGCTGTGAGGGAGCAGAGGGAGGGAGGTGGAGGAGGTGGAGGAGGAGGTGGAGGGGAGGGAGGAGAGGGGAGGGAGGTGGACGAGGAGGTGGAGGGGAGGGAGGAGAGGGGAGGGAGGTGGACGTAGAGGAGGAGAGTGAGGGGGGGTGAGGGAGGAGGAGAGTGAGGAGAGGGGAGGGAGGTGGAGGAGGTGGACATGGAGGAGGAGGAGAGTGAGGGGAGGGAGGTGGAGGAGGTGGACGAGGAGGAGGAGGAGAGTGAGGGGGGGGGAGGGAGGTGGAGGAGGAGGTGGAGGGGAGGGAGGAGAGGGGAGGGAGGTGGAGGTGGTGGACGTGAAGGAGGAGGAGAGGAGAGGGGGTGACGTGAAAAGGTGGAGGTGGAGGAGGAGGAGAGTGGGGGGGGGGCTATGGGTGAGTGGGGGGTGAGTGGGGGGGGGGCTATGGGTGAGTGGGGGGTGAGTGGGGGGGGGGCTATGGGTGAGTGGGGGTGAGTGGGGGGGGGGCTATGGGTGAGTGGGGGGTGAGTGGGGGGGGCTATGGGTGTGTGGGGGGTGAGGGGGTGGGGGCTATGGGTGAGTGGGGGGGGGGCTGCTCAGGAAGGAAGTTGACCACGTGACCTTCAGCGAGGAACTCGTGGAACTCACGGGAATGAGGCGCCCTTCACACAGACACAGACAAAGCTCCCCCAGGTAGCCTCTAGCAGGGCTGCAGGGGCAAGTGCTGTGACACAGACAAAGCTCCCCCAGGTAGCCTCTAGCAGGGCTGTAGGGGCAAGTGCTGAGACACAGACAAAGCTCCCCCAGGTAGCCTCTAGCAGGGCTGTAGGGGCAAGTGCTGAGACACAGACAAAGCTCCCCCAGGTAGCCTCTAGCAGGGCTGCAGGGGCAAGTGCTGAGACACAGACAAAGCTCCCCCAGGTAGCCTCTAGCAGGGCTGCAGGGGCAAGTGCTGAGACACAGACAAAGCTCCCCCAGGTAGCCTCCAGCAGGGCTGCAGGGGCAAGTGCTGAGACACAGGCAAAGCTCCCCCAGGTAGCCTCTAGAAGGACTGCAGGGGCAAGTGCTGAGACACAGACAAAGCTCCCCCAGGTAGCCTCTAGCAGGGCTGTAGGGGCAAGTGCTGAGACACAGACAAAGCTCCCCCAGGTAGCCTCCTGCAGGGCTGCAGGGGCAAGTGCTGAGACACAGACAAAGCTCCCCCAGGTAGCCTCTAGCAGGGCTGTAGGGGCAAGTGCTGAGACACAGACAAAGCTCCCCCAGGTAGCCTCTAGCAGGGCTGTAGGGGCAAGTGCTGAGACACAGGCAAAGCTCCCCCAGGTAACCTCTAGCAGGGCTGTAGGGGCAAGTGCTGAGACACAGACAAAGCTCCCCCAGGTAGCCTCTAGCAGGGCTGCAGGGGCAAGTGCTGAGACACAGGCAAAGCTCCCCCAGGTAGCCTCTAGCAGGGCTGTAGGGGCAAGTGCAGAGACACAGACAAAGCTCCCCCAGGTAGCCTCTAGCAGGGCTGTAGGGGCAAGTGCTGAGACACAGACAAAGCTCCCCCAGGTAGCCTCTAGCAGGGCTGCAGGGGCAAGTGCTGAGACACAGACAAAGCTCCCCCAGGTAGCCTCTAGCAGGGCTGTAGGGGCAAGTGCTGAGACACAGACAAAGCTCCCCCAGGTAGCCTCTAGCAGGGCTGCAGGGGCAAGTGCTGAGACACAGACAAAGCTCCCCCAGGTAGCCTCTAGCAGGGCTGTAGGGGCAAGTGCAGAGACACAGACAAAGCTCCCCCAGGTAGCCTCTAGCAGGGCTGCAGGGGCAAGTGCTGAGACACAGACAAAGCTCCCCCAGGTAGCCTCTAGCAGGGCTGTAGGGGCAAGTGCTGAGACACAGACAAAGCTCCCCCAGGTAGCCTCTAGCAGGGCTGCAGGGGCAAGTGCTGAGACACAGACAAAGCTCCCCCAGGTAGCCTCTAGCAGGGCTGTAGGGGCAAGTGCTGAGACACAGACAAAGCTCCCCCAGGTAGCCTCTAGCAGGGCTGCAGGGGCAAGTGCTGAGACACAGACAAAGCTCCCCCAGGTAGCCTCTAGCAGGGCTGCAGGGGCAAGTGCTGAGACACAGACAAAGCTCCCCCAGGTAGCCTCCAGCAGGGCTGTAGGGGCAAGTGCTGAGACACAGACAAAGCTCCCCCAGGTAGCCTCAGCAGGGCTGTAGGGGCAAGTGCTGAGACACAGACAAAGCTCCCCCAGGTAGCCTCTAGCAGGGCTGCAGGGGCAAGTGCTGAGACACAGACAAAGCTCCCCCAGGTAGCCTCAGCAGGGCTGTAGGGGCAAGTGCTGAGACACAGACAAAGCTCCCCCAGGTAGCCTCTAGCAGGGCTGCAGGGGCAAGTGCTGAGACACAGACAAAGCTCCCCCAGGTAGCCTCTAGCAGGGCTGCAGGGGCAAGTGCTGAGACACAGACAAAGCTCCCCCAGGTAGCCTCTAGCAGGGCTGCAGGGGCAAGTGCTGAGACACAGACAAAGCTCCCCCAGGTAGCCTCTAGCAGGGCTGTAGGGGCAAGTGCTGAGACACAGACAAAGCTCCCCCAGGTAGCCTCTAGCAGGGCTGTAGGGGCAAGTGCTGAGACACAGCAAAGCTCCCCCAGGTAGCCTCAGCAGGGCTGCAGGGGCAAGTGCTGAGACACAGACAAAGCTCCCCCAGGTAGCCTCTAGCAGGGCTGCAGGGGCAAGTGCTGAGACACAGACAAAGCTCCCCCAGGTAGCCTCTAGCAGGGCTGCAGGGGCAAGTGCTGAGACACAGCAAAGCTCCCCCAGGTAGCCTCTAGCAGGGCTGCAGGGGCAAGTGCTGAGACACAGACAAAGCTCCCCCAGGTAGCCTCTAGCAGGGCTGCAGGGGCAAGTGCTGAGACACAGACAAAGCTCCCCCAGGTAGCCTCCTGCAGGGCTGTAGGGGCAAGTGCTGAGACACAGACAAAGCTCCCCCAGGTAGCCTCTAGCAGGGCTGCAGGGGCAAGTGCTGAGACACAGACAAAGCTCCCCCAGGTAGCCTCTAGCAGGGCTGCAGGGGCAAGTGCTGAGACACAGACAAAGCTCCCCCAGGTAGCCTCTAGCAGGGCTGTAGGGGCAAGTGCTGAGACACAGACAAAGCTCCCCCAGGTAGCCTCTAGCAGGGCTGCAGGGGCAAGTGCTGAGACACAGACAAAGCTCCCCCAGGATAGCCTCTGCAGGGCTGCAGGGGCAAGTGCTGAGACACAGACAAAGCTCCCCCAGGTAGCCTCCAGCAGGGCTGCAGGGGCAAGTGCTGAGACACAGACAAAGCTCCCCCAGGTAGCCTCTAGTAGGGCTGTAGGGGCAAGTGCTGAGACACAGACAAAGCTCCCCCAGGTAGCCTCAGCAGGGCTGTAGGGGCAAGTGCTAAGACACAGACAAAGCTGCCCCAGGTAGCCTCTGCAGGGCTGCAGGGGCAAGTGCTGAGACACAGGCAAAGCTCCCCCAGGTAGCCTCTAGCAGGGCTGTAGGGGCAAGTGCGAGACACAGACAAAGCTCCCCCAGGAAGCCTCTAGCAGGGCTGTAGGGGCAAGTGCTGAGACACAGACAAAGCTCCCCCAGGTAGCCTCCAGCAGGGCTGTAGGGGCAAGTGCTGAGACACAGACAAAGCTCCCCCAGGTAGCCTCTAGCAGGGCTGTAGGGGCAAGTGCGAGACACAGACAAAGCTCCCCAGGTAGCCTCCAGCAGGGCTGCAGGGGCAAGTGCTGAGACACAGACAAAGCTCCCCCAGGTAGCCTCTAGCAGGGCTGCAGGGGCAAGTGCTGAGACACAGACAAAGCTCCCCCAGGTAGCCTCTAGCAGGGCTGCAGGGGCAAGTGCTGAGACACAGACAAAGCTCCCCCAGGTAGCCTCTAGCAGGGCTGCAGGGGCAAGTGCTGTTCTCACAGACACAGACAAAGCTCCCCCAGGTAGCCTCTAGCAGGGCTGCAGGGGCAAGTGCTGAGACACAGACAAAGCTCCCCCAGGTAGCCTCTAGCAGGGCTGTAGGGGCAAGTGCTGTGTACTCACAGACACAGACAAAGTTCCCCCAGGTAGCCTCCAGCAGGGCTGCAGGGGCAAGTGCTGAGACTCAGACAAAGCTCCCCCAGGTAGCCTCTAGCAGGGCTGTAGGGGCAAGTGCTGAGACTCAGACAAAGCTCCCCCAGGTAGCCTCCAGCAGGGCTGTAGGGACAAGTGCAGAGACACAGACAAAGCTCCCCCAGGTAGCCTCTAGCAGGGCTGTAGGGGCAAGTGCTGAGACGCAGACAAAGCTCCCCCAGGTAGCCTCCAGCAGGGCTGTAGGGGCAAGTGCTGAGACACAGACAAAGCTCCCCCAGGTAGCCTCTAGCAGGGCTGCAGGGGCAAGTGCTGAGACACAGACAAAACTCCCCCAGGTATCCTCCTGCAGGGCTGTAGGGGCAAGTGCTGAGACACAGACAAAGCTCCCTCAGGTGCCTCCAGCAGGGCTGTAGGGGCAAGTGCTGAGACACAGACAAAGCTCCCCCAGGTAGCCTCTAGCAGGGCTGTAGGGGCAAGTGCTGAGACACAGACAAGGCTCCCCCAGGTAGCCTCTAGCAGAGCTGTAGGGGCAAGTGCTGAGACACAGACAAAGCTCCCCCAGGTAGCCTCCAGCAGAACTGCAGGGGCAAGTGCTGTGTACTCACAGACAAAGCTCCCCCAGGTAGCCTCTAGCAGGGCTGTAGGGGCAAGTGCTGTGTACTCACAGACACAGACAAAGCTCCCCCAGGTAGCCTCCTGCAGGGCTGTAGGGGCAAGTGCTGAGACACAGACAAAGCTCCCCCAGGTAGCCTCCTGCAGGGCTGTAGGGGCAAGTGCTGAGACACAGACAAAGCTCCCCCAGGTAGCCTCTAGCAGGGCTGTAGGGGCAAGTGCTGAGTGGACATAAACAAAGCTCCCCCAGGTAGCATCTAGCATGGTTGTAGGGGCAAGTGCTGTCTGTAGTAGCGAGTAGAGTAGAGACACAGACAAAGCTCCCCCAGGTAGTCTCTAGCAGGGCTATAGGGGCAAGTGCTGAGTACAAAGACAAAGCTTCCCCAGGTAGCCTCCAGCAGGGCTGTGTATGGGTGTCTGTGTGATTAGTCTATGGGTCTCTGTGTAATGAGTGTATGGGTCTCTGTGTGGTGATGAATCTGTGGGTCTCTGTGTGGTGAGTCTGTGGGTCTCTGTGTGGTGAGTCTGTGGGTCTCTGTGTGGTGAGTCTATGGGCCTCTGTGTGGTGAGTCTATGGGTCTCTGTGTGGTGGTGAGTCTATGGGTCTCTGTGTGGTGGTGAGTCTATGGGTCTCTGTGTGGTGGTGAGTCTGTGAGTCTCTGTGTGGTGGTGAGTCTATGGGTCTCTGTGTGGTGGTGAGTCTATGGGTCTCTGTGTGGTGGTGAGTCTATGGGTCTCTGTGTGGTAGTGAGTCTGTGGGTCTCTGTGTGGTGGTGAGTCTATGGGTCTCTGTGTAGTTCTGAGTCTATGGGTCTCTGTGTGGTGGTGAGTCTGTGGGTCTCTGTGTGGTGGTGAGTCTGTGGGTCTCTGTGTGGTGGTGAGTCTGTTGGTCTCTGTGTGGTGGTGAGTCTATGGGTCTCTGTGTGGTGGTGAGTCTGTGGGTCTCTGTGTGGTGGTGAATCTATGGGTCTCTGTGTGGTGGTGAGTCTGTTGGTCTCTGTGTGGTGGTGAGTCTATGGGTCTCTGTGTGGTGAGTCCGTGGGTCTCTGTGTGGTGATGATGATGATGATGCTGATGATGCTGATGATGATGGTGATGCTGATGATGATGCTGATGATAATAGAAGAACAACGCATCTCCCTCGAGGTTTGAAAACGAGACGTGTTTTATTATTTGGTAAAACTTTTAAAAAATCTCCGGCAAATTCAGCGACTTTCAAAAACCGCAGCGCGCATGAGACAGATACACAGAGTGAGAGTGTGTGAGTGTGTGAGTGGGTGAGTGGGTGAGTGAGTGAGTGGGTGAGTGTGTGGGTGAGTGGGTGAGTGAGTGGGTGGGTGGGTGGGTGAGTGGGTGAGTGAGTGGATGGGTGAGTGAGTGAGTGAGTGTGTGGGTGAGTGAGTGAGTGTTGGGTGGGTGAGTGTGTGGGTGAGTGAGTGGGTGAGTGGGTGGGTGGGTGAGTGGGTGAGTGAGTGAGAGTGTGAGTGTGTGAGTGGGTGAGTGAGTGAGTGGGTGAGTGAGTGAGTGAGTGGGTGGGTGGGTGAGTGAGTGGGTGAGTGGTTGAATGAGTGGGTGAGTGAGTGAGTGAGTGGGTGGGTGAGTGTGTGAGTGGGTGTGTGAGTGAGTGGGTGAGTGGGTGAGTGGGTGAGTGAGTGTGTGGGTGGGTGAGTGTGTGGGTGAGTAAGTGGATGAGTGAGTGGGTGAGTGGTTGAGTGAGTGAGTGGGTGAGTGAGTGGGTGGGTGGGTGGGTGTGTGGTGTGTGAGTGTGAGTGTGTGAGAGTGAGTGTGTGAGAGTGTGTGTGAGCGAGTGGTCGTTTGAGGCTGAGTCGACCTAGGGGAGCCCCAGATACCGGTTCAGATAATTGCTGTCACTGTGGTGGTGTTGGCCGTGAGCGGGAATCGAACTCGGGTCACCGGGTTCGTAGCGCTAACCACTACTACACTACACTATACACTACACTATACACTACACTGTACACTACACTACACTATACACTACACTATACACTACTACACTACACTATACACTACACTACTATACACTACACTATACACTACTACATACACTATACACTACTACACTACACTATACACTACTACACTATACACTACACTATACACCACAATACACTATACACTACACTATACACTACACTATACACTACTACACTATACACTACTACTACACTATACACTACTACTACACTATACACTACTACTACACTATACACTACTACTACACTACACTATTACACTATACACTACTACTACACTACACTATTACATTATACACTACTACACTACACTATACACTACTACTACACTACACTATTCACTACTACTACACTACACTATTCACTACTACTACACTACACTATACACTACTACTACACTACACTATACACTACTACTACACTACACTATAATATACACTACTACACTATACACTACTACTACACTATACACTACTACTACACTATACACTACACTATGCACTACACTACACACTACTACACTATGCACTACTACACTATGCACTACTACACTATACACTACTACACTACACTATACACTACACTATACACTACACTACTACACTACCAGCATACACACACACACCTACACACAGACACAACAACATTCGCCACAATGTGGCGGTGACGTCACCACGACGCTTGTGCCAGGCCATGTGCACCTTGAGGCTATCACGTGAAGTGTCGAACGCCCGCTGGCAGGAGGTCACGGGGCAGACCCAGCAGGTGCCACGGGTCGACTGACTGAGATGACTGGCTGATGCACCACCTGTGCCCCTACTGTGCCAACTTGCTGTGCTTTAGCCACCCGGCGCTCCGCTCGTTGTTGTGAGCGTCGCTCCTCCGCCCTCCGTTGTTGTTGGAGGGCGACTGCCTCCAACTGCCCAGTAGCGTCCTTCACGAGCCTCCTCCACAGAGGTCGATCTTGACACCGCTGGTACCAGTCATCGGCAAGTCCACTCAGCTCCACGTCCTCCTGTACCACATCACTCCATCTCTTCTCTAGCCCGTGCCGCGCCCGTTTAGCCCCCTCGATCCGCCTGAACAAAAGCTGTTTAGGCATGCGGTGGCTGGGCATGCGGGCTACATGACCCAGCCAACGCAGCCTTGCCTGCCGGAGGAGCTCACCGATGGGACTTTGTCCAGATCTTTCAAGGATTTGTGAGCTCCTCACACGATCCAGCCTGGTTAAACCCAGCATGAATCGTAGGCAGGCCAGCCTCAATGTTTATAACTGGCAAAGATGCTCCATTAGGGGGGTCCAGGTTTCGCAAGCGTAGAGAAGGGAGGGAATGACCGTGGCCGAGAAGACCCGAAGCTTCGTGCGGAGCGACAGACCAGGTAGCTTCCACACAGCGTTACGCAACCGATGAAAAGATATTGCCGCTCGACTGATTCGGAGTGAGACCTCTGCAGTCAAACCGGAGCCGGTCATGAGCACACTGCCCAGGTATGGGAAACTCTCCACTCTCTCCACAACTGCCCCATCACCAATTGGGAGTTGTGGAGGTGGAGTGTCCGATGGTACAAAATACCCAGGCAGGTGCTTAGTTTTGGTGGGGCTGATGGCAAAGGCCCCACCTCTTAGTGGCACGCTCCAGTCTCAGCAGCAGCGTCTCCAACTCCTCCTCTGAGTGAGCTGCAATTACCAGATTATCGGCATACATAACGTGGTTGACCAATAGGGAGCCAACCCTTGATCGCACCCGGGCATCGATCAGCCTCCCATTGTATCTGTACCAGATGGAAATTCCTCCGGTACAGCTATCGAAGGCTTCACGAACTACGTGGTCGAAATAGATGTTAAATAATGTGGGAGCCAGAGGACATCCCTGTCGCACCCCAAGGTGTACAGGGAATGGCTCCGACTCCCGGCCACGTAGTTTTACCCGGGCCCGCTCACCATCATGAAGGTCCTTAATGATCGTGAGCAGAGGGTCAGACACACACACACACAACTACACACACACTGACACAACCTACATACACACACCTACACGCAGACATACACATAAACACAAAGATCCCCCGTATAGCCTTAACAGACTGTAGGGGCAAGTGCTGTTAGCGAGCACCTATGAAGGCCGGAACGGCACACGAGGTGGTGGGTGGCCAGCACCACGCCCGGCCGCCTTTGTCTCCCCAGTGGCGATGTTTACTACACACCGCACCAGGTACTCATTAAAGGCTGAGTCGATCTAGGGGAGGCCCAGGACCGGTTCAGATAATCGTCACTGAGTGGTGTTGGCCGTGAGCGGGAATCGAACCCGGGTCGCCAGGTTCGTAGCCCAGCGTAGCGCTAACCACTACACCCACCGCTCCCCACACAACAACAACAACAACCGCCATTTGCCACTAAGTGGCGGTGACGTCACCACGACGCATGTGCCAGGCCAAGTGCACCTTGAGGCTACCACGTGAAGTGTCGAACGCCCGCTGGCAGGAGGTCACGGGGCAGACCCAGCAGGTGCCACGGGTCGACTGACCCACACAAACACACACACACACCCTACACACACACACACCTACACACACACCTACACGCAGACACACCTACACACACACACCTACACACACCTACACACAGACACACCTACACACACACCTACACACACACCTACACACACACCTACACACAGACACACCTACACACACACCTACACACACACCTACACACAGACACACCTACACACACCTACACGCAGACACACACACACATTCACACACCTACACACACACACACCTACACACACACACAGACATCTCCTCCCTCCCCCTCTTATCGAAGTCCCTGTCTGAAGTGGTGGTTGAAGACAAAGTAGATATCCTCCACCACCTGTGCTCCACCACCTCAACCTCCACCACCACCACCACCACCATCACCACTCAACCCTCCACCACCACCACCACCACCTCCACCTTCACCACCACCACCACCTCTCAACCCTCCACCACCACCACCACCACCACCTCCACCTCCACCTCCACCACCACCACATCTCAACCCTCCACCACCACCACCACCAGCACCACATCTCTGGAACCCGAGTCCCAGGATCTTCTTGAAGGTCCTGGAGGAAGTTCCTGGTTGAAAGCGGTGTGGATCTTCTCAATCTATGCACCACCACCACCACCTATCAACCCACCACCACCACCACCACAACCACCGCATCTTTGGAACCCGAGTCCCAGGATCTTCTTGCACGCCTGCCGAAAGGTCTAGGTTGAAGGCGGTGTAGATGTCCACCACCACCACCACCTTCACCACCACCATCTCTCAACCCTCTACCTCCACCACCACCACCACCACCACCACATATCAACCCTCTACCACCACCACCACCACCACCACCGCCCCTTCTAACCCCGAGTCCTAGGATCTTCTTGAAGACCCGGCGTAGGTCGCGGTTGAAAGTGGTGTAGATCTTCTCAATCTATGCACCACCACCACCACATCTCTCAACCATCTACCACCACCACCACCACCTATACACCACCACCACCACATATCAACCCTCTACCACCACCACCACCACCACCTATACACCACCACCACCACATATCAACCCTCTACCACCACCACCACCACCTATACACCACCACCACCACCACATATTAACCCTCTACCACCACCACCACCACCGCCACCTCTTCTGACACCAAATCCCAGGATCTTCTTGAACGCCTGGCGAAAGTCTCGATTGAAGGCGGTGTAGATGTCCACCACCACCACCACCACCACATCTCAACCCTCCACCACCACCACCACCACCTATACACCACCACCACCACATATTCCCCTCTACACCACCACCACCGCCACCTCTTCTGACACCAAATCCCAGGATCTTTCTTGAACGCCTGGTGAAAGTCTCGATTGGAAGGCGGTGTAGATGTCCACCACCACCACCACCACCACCTTCCCACCACCACCATCTCTCAACCCTCTACCACCACTACCACCTATACACCACCACCACACAATATGAACCCTCTACCTCCACCACCACCACCACCAC
>WFAB01002537.1:0-34684 GCA_018977245.1 Lethenteron camtschaticum | reverse complement strand
TGAGAGTCGCATCTTAGAGTGTCATATTTTGTTTAGAATTAAAATTGCTTAACACCAAGTGTTCGAGTGCTTCTTTCCTAGTCCATGCAAAACTGTCTTATTCATAAGAACTGTAACCTGCGTTGAGATATGAATTTGGAGACCTAACATAACATAAACACACTAAGATAATCAATAAATGTTTAATCAAAGATAATCGGTTATCCCAATTGATACAACTCTGGATAACGAAACTAAGCATAGTTATCATAACTGCACACATTAACATAATCGCAAGCATTCGCATAAATACGATTATCTCCGTGATTATCAAATTTTATGGTGAAATTTCTCACTTTTATTGTAATATATAGACTACTCAGGCTAAACACAACCGAGGAATGCACTTTTTGTAAAAAATACAGCTGTAAAAATTCGTTACATTTTGCCAAAAACGGCAGAGGTTCGTATGCCGATTTCCTGTTTGGGACGTGAACATTTAATCGTGAAATTTCCCACTTTTAATGTAATATAGAGCATACTAATGCTTAACAAAATGGAGGAATTCACTTTTTCTTTTTACTTCTAAATTTCATGCATGAAATTCCACACTTTTTAACGTAATATATAGGCTACTCAGGCTAAACACAACCAAGAAATGCACTTTTAGTTGAAAAATAAAGCTAGGAANATTGGATTGCAGGGATTCATCTTCTTGGTTCTTTCGTAAAGTCACGGAGAAAGAAATAATCTTTCTGACAGACCTGTTCTTCACCTGACGGCTGCTTGCGTTGTGGCCGAAACGTCGTGAGAATAATTTATTGTTTTATTTTTTTATTTTATTATTTCCGTTCTACGTGACTTTACCGAAAGAACCAAGAAGACTAGGAAAATTGGACCAATTTTTCCAAAAAATGTCATCGTGAAATGTCGCCAGCGGTGTGCTGGAGAGCCAAGCAACGACATCTACAAAGTGCTGCTCATAGCGAGCAGCACCGATGGAGGTCGTCACGGCACACGAGGGGTGGGTGGCCAGCACCACGCCCGGCCGCCTTTGTCTCCCTAGTGGCGATGTTGACACACCGCACCGGGTACTCGTTTGAGGCTAAGTCGAAACTCGCTCCCTTTCTGTCAACAAACTTGAACTCTGACCCCGCTCTCTGACGTCACGCGCAGCGTGACCTCATCGTCGTCAAACGCCAGGGGAGGTGTTCCTCGCTAGTGGCGTCATGTCACCCACCCCGACCACCGCGCTCTTGAGCGTGACGTCACCGCTTGCCAATCCTTATTTGGGCAAAGCCACGCCCGGTACGTGGCGGCTCATTAACATAATTTTCGTGAAAGCAGTCGCGAGTTGAGAGCCGCTCATTGTGGGAGGGGAGTGTCATCGTACCCGCAAGTGACGTCATGTCACCTGCTGCCGCGTGACGTCGCGAGGGACCAGAAGTTGCCGCTCCGCCCGTGAACTGAAATCCGAGGTGAGAAATCCTCATCGCTGTGTGGTGGTGGTTGTTGTGGTGGNTGTTGTTGTTTATTGAGGTAGAGCCTCACTCTCTCTCTCTCGTAGGGATGTTAATTGAGTAGCAGCGAGCATGGAAGCGATGTCCAGGTTGGAACTTTACAACGCGGGGCCTTGCCTCCTACCCTCGCCTGATCGCGTTTGCTTCAATTATCTCGCTTAAGTTTAATTTCTCTTCACCTGGCTCGCAACTTTGTAACTTTGTTTTACTTTATATATTCTCAGTTTTTATTTTCTTTTTTACCAGGCCAAGCCCGCTTGAGCTGCTATACCGCTCTTGTTTTCAGAAGCGACCTTCCCACAACAACAAGGTGAGCTTTGTCAACAGCGTGGTGGTGTTCACTCTGGACGCGTGGCGGTGTTCACTCTAGATGCGTGGTGGTGTTCACTTTAGACGCGTGGCGGTGTTCACTATAGACGCGTAATGGTGTTCACTCTAGATGCGTGGTGGTGTTCACTTTAGACGCGTGGTGGTGTTCACTCTAGACGCGTAATGGTGTTCACTCTAGATGCGTGGTGGTGTTCACTCTAGATGCGTGGTGGTGTTCACTTTAGACGCGTGGCGGTGTTCACTCTAGACGCGTGGTGGTGATCACTCTAGACGCGTATGGTGTTCACTCTGGACGCATGGTGGTGTTCACTCTAGACGCGTGGTGGTGTTCACTCTGGACGCGTGTGGTGTTCACTCTAGACGCGTGGCGGTGTTCACTCTGACGCGTGGCGGTGTTCACTCTAGACGCGTGGTGGTGTTCACTCTAGACGCGTGGTGGTGATCACTCTGACGCGTGGTGGTGTTCATTCTAGACGCGTGGCGGTGTTCACTCTAGACGCGTGGTGGTGTTCACTCTGACGCGTGGCGGTGTTCACTCTAGACACGTGGCGGTGTTCACTCTAGACGCGTGGTGGTGTTCACTCTGGACGCGTGGCGGTGTTCACTCTAGACGCGTGGCGGTGTTCACTCTAGACGCGTGGCGGTGTTCACTCTAGACGCGTGGCGGTGTTCATTCTAGACGCGTGGCGGTGTTCACTCTAGACGCGTGGTGGTGTTCACTCTGGACGCGTGGCGGTGTTCACTCTAGACGCGTGGCGGTGTTCACTCTAGACGCGTGGCGGTGTTCACTCTAGACGCGTGTNGTGTTGACTCTGGACACGTGGGTGTTCACTCTAGACGCGTGGCGGTGTTCACTCTAGACGCGTGGTGGTGTTGACTCTGGACACGTGGCGGTGTTCACTCTAGACGCGTGGCGGTGTTCACTCTAGACGCGTGGTGGTGTTCACTCTAGACGTGTGGCGGTGTTCACTTAGACGCGTGGCGGTGTTCACTCTATACACGTGGCGGTGTTCACTCTAGACGCGTGGTGGTGTTCACTCTAACACGTGGCGGTGTTCACTTTAGACGCGTGGCGGTGTTCACTCTATACACGTGGCGGTGTTCACTTAGACGCGTGGCGGTGTTCACTCTGACGCGTGGTGGTGTTCACTCTGGACGCGTGGCGGTGTTCACTCTGACGCGTGGTGGTGTTCGCTCTAGACGCGTGGCGGTGTTCACTCTCTGCATGTGGAGTGGGACAACCGGGAGATCCGGAGGGAAATCCACACGACCACGGGGAGAGAGAGAGAGACACGTAAGCTCCAAATATACAGCAGGAGTCAGGGTTGGATCGAACCCACGACTTCCTATGCCAGGACAGGTAGTTAACATCTCACCACAGAGAGAGAGACATGCAGCCTCGGCTGTGTTGGTTGATCCTCAATGAATTACTTGGTGGAGTGAGGAAGCATTCATACTGAGCGGATGAAGGTGCCAGGCATGGGTCTGGACACGCCACCACCTGTGAACCATGTCACTGAAAAACCCTGAAAATTTGATTCTTGTAAGAAAGAAAAAAGCTGAAAGAAATCAATTTAACTAAATCGGATGTTTTTCACTGAAGGAAATTTAATCTTAACCCACTTCGACGTAAGGTCGATTTTGCAACTCGGGAAGGGAAGATGTGGCAAGCTGAAAATAGTCACGTTCACTTAGACATTCCAGACAGCATAAGTTGTGCAAATTTAATGATGCTAGAGCTCAGCGTTGGAGAGTTTTTGGTGCTTCACACAAACAAACAGATGTAATTTCTGCTTCATATTTAAGATAGCAGTTGTACCTGTTCTTCACACGGATATGTATTGAAACTCGAGAAGCCAATGGCTTCATCGGCCAGGAGCGAAGCGCCACCTAAAATCTCCCGGCACGCTGTTAACAGCTCTAGAAGTACGGCGCACGAAGGCCATATGGTAGGGGTAAGCGTTGCAGAGCGCTTAACTCAGGTGTGTTGCGGGTTGACGCCACACACTCCATGGTCATTTCTCCCCCCCCCCTCCCAAAATACAAGTCTATTTTTTATAGTTTTTACATTGTGTACAGTATGGAACCTACCCACATGCCAAATTTCAAGTGTGTTGCATGTTGGGAAGTATGCTAAACATTTCGAACAGACACACGTATCCACACATTTCCCTTTATATATNGACTAGCTTTACTACCCGGCTTCGCCCGTGACTTGGATTCTTGTCTTGGATTAAAACAGTGCCTATGTGGAGTGTTTGGGGGGGGGGGGTGACGTCAGCAAGCACACTGCGTAACGCTGCCGCTGCGGGTGTGACATCACAGATGTGATGACAGATGTGATGTCACCGCTCACTTGCGTGCAAAATAAATGCATTACAGTGATCCCTCGTTTATCGCGGTTAATGGGGACCGGAACCCCTCGTGATAGGTGAAAATCCACGAAGTAGGATTGGCCCCCTAGGAATTTCCGTATATGTGTGTGTGGGTACCAGAATGTTTAAAATATGTATATTTATACTTTATATATATTTACTTAAATCTATTTAATTATAAAACCTTAATATTATACATTCTCTCTCTCTCATACGATACGTATTATGGTGTTCTACACTCACCGTTAATTTCGAACACAACACTAAGATACGCGAGACACAGTTGACAGCGTGAACGAGAGTGGCGAGATACAACAAGGGAAGAAGCTGGGAGAGGATGCGATGATGCGCAGCCAATCAGCTCACGGGATGCTGTACATCCACTCGTGCTCTCATTCGTCGCTCTCGCGCCGGGAACCAATCACGTGCCTTGTCTGAGTGCCCGTGGGTATGTACAAAGCCTCTGAGAGAGTTTCTCTCTTGTCTGGCATCCTGGGAAACCGTTTCTCGCGCATCACGATGAAACAATGCTGCTTTCCGGAATACGGCTGCCGATATGGCGGTATTTTTNATTTAAATTTTCGATGAATATTTTTGAAAAATCCGCGATGCACTGAGGCGCGAAACTTGAACCGTGAAGTGGCGAGGGATTACTGTTTGCGCCCCGCCCCTCCCAAAATACAAAAGTCTATTTTTATACTTTTAGCATTGTGTACAGTCTGGAAGCTAACCACATGCCAAATTTCAAGTTTGTTGCATGTCGGGAAGTATGCTAAACATTTCGAACAGACATTCACAAACTTCCCTTTTTTATATATAGATAAATCAGCATTTTGCGACCGCCACCGTGTGGCATATTATTATGTGCCAGGGACTCTTGAGAGGACAACAGTCCAAGTCCATAATTTGCAATAAGTAACACAAAGCAGTTACAAGCGACTCGCAGAATTGTGCGCAGTTGCGTATACAGTACACGGCTTCCCTGAAGGCAAACACCTTCAGCGAGCGCGATGCCGATCACACGTCGAATAAAAAGCAAGGGACAAGTCCTTACTAATAACTCTTTACTAACAACGCCTTACTAACAACTATCATTACAGTGATACCTCGGTTCACGAACTTAATTCGTGAACTGACTCTGGTCGTGAACCGAATTGGTCGTGAACCGAGGCACATTTTCCCATAGGGTTCAATGTAATCCGGTTAATTCGTTCTGACCTTTTTTTTGGTTTTTGAAGCACAAAAATATGAAACAAATGACAATACACATTACTGTAGTACTGTACAGTATAGTAATGTATAAGAGAACACTAACCTTGCTTGAGATGACTTCTGGCATGGAGAAGGCTGTGGGAGGCGGGTGGGAGACAGTAAGCACTCAAACGGGTGAACTGTACAATACAGTAAGTACAGTATTGTACAGTACAGTAGTACAGTACAGTACTGTATGTGCTAAAAAGCACACCAAAAATCAAAAAGTCACTGAAAGTGTCTTCAGTACTCACAGTACTTCTTTCTGTGTCTCTGCTTCTCTCCACGATCTTCCTACAGGAAGTCACGACCATGTGACAGCCTGGAATTAGCATAAAAATGGCCGCTGCTCCTGTTCGTGAACCGAAGCGGAGTTCGTTAACCGGAGCATATTTTTATGAAATTTTCTGTTCGTGAACCGAGTTGTTCGTGAACCGAAGCGTTCGTGAACCGAGGTATCACTGTATTTCTAGATTTGAAGCTTTCGTGACTGCAAGGATTCATACTCTTAGGTTTTTTCAGTAAGTCACGTAGGTAAAAGATTAAGTAAAATAATAATAAATGAAATAAATCAATTAAAATCACGATGCTTCGGAGGCAACACAAGCCTCCTTCATCAGGTGTCAAAAGGCACAGCAAAATAACTGTAGTGGGAGTTATTTGTAATGGGGCATTTAATATATAGGGTAAGAGGAGGGGGAGGAGCCAAGGGGGACGGGTGCAGGATGGGGGGGGGGGTTGCAGTGTGGGTGGAGCCAGGAATGTGAAAATAGTAAAACGTTGTAGGAAGGTGAAAATAGTAAAACGGCGTCTAAATAGTCATTGGAGGGAGGACGAAGTGTAGGATGGGGGAGGGGGGGTTTGGATGTGGGTGGAGCCAGGAAGGTGAAGGTGGAACTAAAGACGGCGTCACGGATGGTGGAGGAGGGACGCAGAGCGGGGGAGTGGCGATTTAAGTTTAACATGGTTAATCACATCTTTCCAATGATTGCTCAATTTGAATCCATCTTCTCGGGTGAAGTTATGTCTGTGTTTGTATATCTGTATGGCTTCATGGACAAATTTTTGGTGGTATCCAGCCGGCTTGCAGAGTACCTTCGTATCGGAGAAAACGATATCATGATCACCCACAGCATTGTAACAATGATTGGCAATGGCTGAAGAATTTGTTCTGCCATGTTTCAAATCTGATTTGTTTTCGTGAATTCGGTCCGAAATATGTCGTTTCGTCTCCCCAATATACAAGTCCCCGCAGGGACAACTCAATTTGTAAACACCGGGGTACTGTAAGTCCGGAATGACATCCTTTACGGATGGGATCAGATCCCGAATTTTATGTACTGTACTGAATCGGACTTGGATCTTATGTTTGTTTAGAATTTTGGAGATCTTTTTGGTCACGCCTGCTATGTATGGCAACGTGACAGTTTTGATCGGAGTTTCAAGTGGTTGTTTCTGTATGGTGGGAGAAACAGCTTGGCGGATAGTGCGGACAGAGTATCCGTTCATCTTGAGGGCCAAATGTACATGTTTCAGTTCACTGGCCAGGTGGTGTTGGTCAGAGATGCAATGAGCTTCTGGTATAGTGTTTTGATGAGAGAATTCTTTTGAGCCGGATGGTGGTGGGAATCAGGTTTCAAGTAGGAATCTGTATGGGTGGCCTTCCTGTAAACACAATGTCCCAAGGATCCATCAGATCTCCTCTCAAACAGAACATCCAAGAATGGTAGTTTGCCATCTTTCTCCACTTCCATGGTGAATTTGATGGATGGGTGTCTGGAAATGATGTGGTCCAGAAAATGGTTCAATGCTGGGAGGCCATGTGGCCAAATGACGAAAGTGTCATCCACATATATCTTCCACAGGGAAGGACGCAGAGTGGACGTCTGGATAGCATCTGATTCAAACTTTTCCATGAACACATTGGCTATCACTGGTGACAAGGGGGAGCCCATGGGGTACCCTCATTCTGTTTGTAGAAGGTGCCATTCCAGGTAAAGTAAGTGTTGGTGAGGCAATGCCTAACCAGCGCAGGTACATCCGAGTTCAGTCCATGTTGGACCAAGTCTTCGATTATTGTTAAGGTGTCAGGAACTGGGACTTTGGTAAACAGAGATACCACATCAAAACTGACGAGGATATCGTCAGGAGACAGTACCATGTCCTTGACCATAGAGACCAATTGGGTTGAGTTAAGTACTGCTGTCGAGGTCTTGCCAGTGAAGGGAGCAGAGTATCTGATAGTAAACGGGCCAGTTTGTAGGTAGGAGAGTTGATTGTACACTATGGGTCGTAGTGGGGAGCCTTCTTTATAGATCTTGGGAAGACCATAGAATCTGGGAGGTCTTGCAGCCGAGGGTTTTAAAAAGGGACGTTTGGTTGGTTCGATTAGGGACGTCGAACTCGTGATGATCTTGTTGGTCTTTGTCGTTAGGCTGTTAGTAGGATCCTACTAACAGCCTAACGACAAAAACCAACAAGATCGAACCAACCAAACGTCTTTTACGAGGATTCATGTCTGCATTTACCACAATACTTGCAGTCAAATGCAAACAAAACACACTATGATAATATATGCATTGTCCTTGAAACTGATTGGTCCACTACAAGGGACGGCTTTTTTTGAGCCTTGACCCAATTGGTGCTCGACCAGAGGACGCCAATTGGTGCTCGACCAGAGGACGCCAAAAGGCGTACAGCTCACACATTATCATAGTGTGTTTTTGCGGTTGGGGTTGTGAGGGGTCCTACGATCCCTCGCAAACACTCCCAATGGCCGGGGGCTACGGACGTACTGGCCTGCAACGGCAGACATGCAGACCTCGGTGAGGGACTCTGGGTCACCCGCGTCCCTCACGGAGGTCCGCACCTCGGCTGAGAAACGTATATAAGGCAGACCTCTGGAGAGGTCCTGGCAGTTGAAGACGACCAGTTGAAGCAAGAAGACCTGCTAGAATAGGACCCTGGACCCCTAGCTTCACCGTCTTTTTAAGGGCCAAAGCTCTGTGAGGCCAGTGGTGGACCCTGGGTCTCCCATAGGATATTATAGCCAGAGGACCTGGAGCACAGCCGGTGCAGGCATGTTACGTAGGAGGCGTATAATATACGAGTGGAAGTACTCGAGATAAACTGTACGAGGAGTTGATGTTTAGTAGTTAGGGCGCGTGTATATAATAAAGACGTGCCCCAACAAAGTGTCTCCGGAGAAAACACGACACAGAAATGAATCCTCGTAAGGTTTCAGTTTTGTTGCCAGAAAAAAGGGGAAAACTCCTATTATTAACTCCTATCATTTTTCATTGCTGGAGGGTTTGCCCCCTCCCTACCTTAAACTGCTGGCTCCGCCCCTGAGTGTGTGACAGTGTCAAGTTTGTATTTGCAGTAAAGTCTATTAATTCTATTGAGCACGGAGGTTATATCAAAACGGTAGTTTATTTTTGTTTTCCTCTGGAAGTCTTTGTAAGATTGGAGTCAGGAAGTTATCACAGCACACGTGCAGCTGAAGTCGGAACTTCATACCAGCATTCAAGGACATCTATGCCTGGCTTCACACCTCTAAGTTGCAATTGAACATTAATTTATGCATTTGTGCATAACACAAATAGTATTTTTTTCAACACCCTTTGCTATGTCAGCTGAATTTAGCTTTCATAAATAGTAATTTTGAAGCCAGACAGCCGAAATCGTATGCTCGGTGTTTTGGGTTAACATTCATTTTGAAGATACTAGGGCTTCCAGGCATGTTTATAACCATTTGCCCTCTCATTGTGTGCCATAACAGCCCGTGTGATGAATTTGGGACACTTTTTCACTATCATGAATATATGTATAAGTATAGACGTGTAAGTCACGTGTGACTATATATGCATTGATACTGATGTGTAGATGGTGTGGATATATTTTTCTGTCTGCAGCTGTCGCTTCCTCTGCAGAATTGGTCTGATGGAGCAAAGGCACTCGGCGCGGCTCGGTGCAAAAAGGCAACAATGCGACCTGCGTGCCAAGAGCACAGATCGTACTGAACATTTGACACAGCACCAGAGAACTCACACAGCAGAGAAACCCGTCAAGTGCAGTGTGTGTGGGAAAACGTTTGCACAGTCATCTACTCTTGTAAAACACCAGAGAACACACACAGGAGAGAAACCCTTCAAGTGCAGTGTGTGTGGTAAGGCGTTTGCAAAGTCATCTACTCTTGTTATACACCAGAGAACACACAGGAGAAAAAACCCTTCAAGTGCAGTGTGTGTGGGAAGGCGTTTACACATTCATCTACTCTTGTAAAACACCAGAGACACACACGGAGAGAAACCCTTCAAGTGCGGTGTGTGTGGGAAGGCGTTTGCACTTTTAGCTACTCTTGTAGATCACCAGAGAACACACACGGGAGAGAAACCCTTCAAGTGCAGTGTGTGTGGGAAGGCGTTTGCACAGTCATCTGCTCTTTTAAAACACAGAGAACCCACACGGGAGATAAACCCTTCAAGTGCAGTGTGTGTAGGAAGGGTTTCAACAGTCATCTACTCTTGTAATACACCAGAGAACACACACAGCAGATAAACCCTTCAAGTGCAGTGTGTGTGGGAAGGCATTTGCAAAGTCATCTACTCTTGTTATACACCAGAGAACACACACGGGAGAGAAACCCTTCAAGTGCAGAGTGTGTGAGAAGGCGTTTACACGGTCATCTACTCGTGAAGCACACCAGACAACACACACGGGAGAGAAACCCTTCAAGTGCAGTGTGTGTGGGAATGCGTTTTCACGGTCATCTGTTCTTGTAATACACCAGAGAACCCACACGGGAGATAAACCCTTCAAGTGCGGTGTGTGTGGGAAGGCGTTTGCACATTCATCTACTCTTGCAGAACACCAGAGAACACACACAGGAGAGAAACCCTTCAAGTGCAGTGTGTGTGGGAAGGCGTTTGCACAGTCATCTGCTCTTGTAAAACACCAGAGAACACACACGGGAGAAAACCCTTCAAGTGTGGTGTGTGTGAGAAGGCGTTTGCACGGTCATCTACTCTTGTAGAACACCAGAGAATACACACGGCAGAGAAACCCTTCAAGTGCAGTGTGTTTGGGAAGACGTTTACACTTTCACCAAATCTTCAAAGACACCAGAGAACACACAAGCATCACAATATCCACAAGGAGTGGAGTCTGAAATCAGCTTGTGAAAGTCAAAGTGATGCAATGAGTCCATCCCTCGTGAAACAAGAACCGGAAGAAAATCCCAGCTTGGATACTTTGAAAGGTATCGAGGTGAAACGTGAAGATGTGAAGGTGAAATGTGAAGAAGTGATGGTGAAGAGCGAAGAAGTGAAGGTAAAATGTGAAGATGAAGATTCAACTCCAAAATCGGACCTTCACATCGATGGAGGCAACGTGAAGCAGGAGGAGAATTCTCACTTTGAGGCAGAGCGAGGCAACTCCCAGCAGTTTGTGGAAGTGGAGGTGTGGGTTGACTTCCTCCGAGACAATAGAAAGTCAAATGGAGACCCGGGAGATGTGTAAGCTTGAGACGATGTCGCTCCAATAGACGCACCTTTGTCACAGGCTTTTAATGACAAGAATGTTAAGTTGAACACTCGGTTCCTAGGTTCAACCTGCAGGGTAAGAGCGGCCAGTTATGTGGACCTGTGTGTTGGGTACATTTCTAACCAGGAGCGAGAGCCAATAAGCTCCCAAGCATTCACTGTTATAAATTGCATTTATATGGTGCTTACTTAATCGCCTCGGCAACTCGGAGTTTTGTATCGTATCTCGTTTCAAACACTCGAAGAGCACCCCAAGTAGCAGCTGCCCCTGTGTGGCACAAGGTGGTGGCCCTGCACCGGCCTGCATGTAGACAAGAGCCTGTCAGTAGAGGGCGATGGTTGATGTGGCATCTTGGTTGTGGAGTTTGTAGGTAATGTTTGGAATTTGCTCAATTTTGACCCAGACACCAGCATTTGTTTTGAATGGCGTAATAGTATTAGTTAAAATGATTGTCAATAATTTAGAATGAATACTTGTCTGATGGTGTGCGTACATGTAACATTTTGTCTATAAGGGTCAAACATTGAATAAGTGATGTTAGGACAAAGTTTGTGTTTTGCAAGTAACCTGTACAGATCACTCGGGTGAGACTCATTGTTCTTGTGATACAGGTCAAAGGGTACTTTTGTGTTTTCAAGAAGCGTCTGCCTCTGGAGCAACTCATTGTCTTTTAAATAGCGAGCACGCTCGGATCATTAATCAGTTACAAGGCATACCAATTAAAAGTTACACGAAAAGGAGGAACATTCTCTACAACACGAATTATAATTTGTATTATGTGTTGACATACATTTTGTCGAATTAGGACAAGAAATGGTCCTTGCTGATTGTAAAGTGACGAAAAAATTGCACACGAGCGACGCATCCCCGCAAGCTCTCTATCCTCGTTTTGAAGTTTGAAAATGAAACAACTTTGAATTGTATTATGTTTTGAATTAGATAAATGTACTTCATTAAAAGCTTATTCATTGAAAACGATATTTCGTGTGAATTTTCTCTCGTCGTGAAGTAGATGGACTTGCTGGGGGTTCGGTTCGATGCGGACTTTCACCTGGTTGGGATCGCGGGATCGAGATGAGGCGACAGAGCTGGCCGTGCGATAAGACCGCCGTCTGCAGATCGATTCCAACGCGATCGAACATCTGTCCCTGCCCCTCCGTCGTTCATGCAGGGGCACGTAGGTTTGCAGCGCCCCTGCATGAAAACGACGGAACGTGCAGCGTTCGTCACGAAGTTGTGCATAAGCGCCATAACAAGGCGCTGTACGCTGACCTGCCACCACGTTCACGGGTCAACAGGGGGCAGCCGAGAGAGCGAGGTGCGTAGGGGTCGACCAAAGGTTAAGCCCCGGCCCCCACCGTGACCGGAGACGACCACCCTGACCCCCACTCGTCCCTTTGGCCCCTTAAGATAAGACCTTTCAGAAGGTTCTGGGAGGGGGGGGGGGTTCAGGAGGGAAGGGTGACCCCGACCTGGGGATAAAAGGCCGGCCCTCTGGACGGGCAGGGCAGTGTTCACAACTCAAGCCTGAAGACATCCGAAGACCTGAAGACTGGACCAGCACCCGGGGACCCTCAACCGAGGCTCTTGTCAGAGCCGGGTTGTAGCGGACCAGAGGTGAGCTCCAGTACCCTGGCTGGGACGGGTCGTCCAGTCTTCCCTGAACGCCGGGCTCAGGGACCTGTGGGTGGCAGAGCCCGGAGTGTGCAGGCTGCGATAGAAGGGAGGCTGTCACTCCGTAGGCTATCGGGTGGAAGGGGCCGTACCCCTTCGTGTTACAGTCGTGTGTCGAGCCGAGTTCGAAAGAGTTATAATAAACGCGTTGCCTCAACCAGATGTCTCCGTGTGGTTAGTTAAGGACACAACACTTATATAAAAGAGTATAGCCAGTGGGTTTTCAAAGTACCTTCGTTTTACAGAAATCAATTTAGCGTGAGCCCACCGCATTAAAACAATGGTCAGCTGAGCGGGGCGAGCCACGGTGGGGGGAGGGGGGTCACCTCATCTTTGTCACAGGCTGTAGCTCACGTGACTTATGCCGCGGCAATGTCTGGATGTTTTCGCCTGAGGACGACTGCTCGTGTTGCGATCGAAACGTCGTGATTTATTATTGTATTTTTTCTACCTACGTGACTTTACTGAAAGAACCAAAGATGATGAAAGACGTCTTGTCTGCTGATCTGGAGTCAACGACTGTCAGTAGCAGCAGGCTCCCGTTCAACTCCCACGGCTACACGCCACTCAAACTTGCTCCTAACACACAAAGACAAACATCCCCCGTGTAGACTGGACAGAATGTCAGGGCAAGTGCTGTTAGCGAGCACCTAACACAAACAGAAAGATCCCCCGTATAGCCTGCACAGAATGTTGTGGCAAGTGCTGTTAGTGAGCACCTAAGACAAAGACCCCCATATAGCCTGGACAGACTGTAGGGGCAAGTGCTGTTAGCGAGCACCTAACACAAACAGAAAGATCCCCCATATAGCCTTAACAGTTTCATTTTCATGTATTTGGTATAGCCCTGTGAGCCATTCGGCTCTTGAATCGGGTGCAACTGCAACAAATAAAAAACAAAAACATGAACTAGAAAACATCTCAAAGTGAATATGCGCAAACAGAAAAATCCATGGAAAAACTGCAAAGTCTTCCAGAAAAAAGCACCGTACACCAACGCTGTGCAAAAATCCCATTGGGATGCCAGTCAAACAACAACAACAACCACAAGACAACTTAGATTAAAGCCATCATTCTAAACCAAAAATATTTTTGAAATCACCAAAATAAAGCCATAAGCAATGTAACAGTGATCATTGTAACTGTGACGGAAATTTCACAATAAACGACAAAAAACATGTTCCACCAAATTTCTATTTAAAGCTTTCGTGACTTCAGAGATTCATCTTCTTGGTTCTTTCGGTTAAGCCACGTATAATGGAAATAATAAAATAATAAAAATAAAACATAAAATAATTCTCACGACATTTCGGCCATAACGCAAGCAGCCGTCCTCAGGCGAAGAACAAGTCTGTCAGAAAGACAGCGTCTGAATGAACACCACCAGGCTTGGCAGCGTATATTTAAGCTGGGTTGGAGGGGAAGAGCGCTTTGACAAATGATTTTGCATATCAAGAGAAGTATGTGATTAGTACTACTTATGCCCGTGCATTATGCAGAATTAGCAGCATCAAAGTGAGGGGATAGGGGTAGCATTAATAAAGGGAAGGAGTGTTAATAGTATGTAGCTGCAGTAACTAAAACCACCACGTAAACAACTAAAGTATAAACTACATAGTATCATCAGTATCTTAAACAACTACGCTGGTTTGGTCGTCTGCGTGCGTATCTGGACGTTAATTTATTTCCGGACCCGCCCAAACAGCTAGCTCTGATTCGTCGATAAAAATTAATAAAACAGCCGGCAAAAAGCCACAGCTCACTTTCATTCGACAAATATAAATAAATAAACCTGCCGCACAACAGCGTCTCTTCGGTCAACAATTGCACCTACTTTCACACAACACCATATTCACAGTGATGGTCGCAACGCAAAATCTACTGTAGGTACAGTGTTGCTGTTGCACCCGCCGAACACTGCGTTCTGGTGGCGATATCTCCCCAACGAAGAACGTCCGTGGCTGCAACCAAGAACCCTCCACTAATCAGATAGCCACATACATTTTCAATTCCAGAACTTTCAATAAAATCTGTTCATTATTGGTGGGGTTCGGTTCGACGGCCCAGTGGACAAAACTGACCACTCTTTCGTACGCAGCTCCATCAATATTACGCCCATTCCCTTGAAACCACTGTGCTTAATCTTTAATTGGGCCGAAATAAGTGTGTGCAAAGTGGCCCTGCACAGTTCCCCGCCCTACATATCAAACCAGCGCTCAAGAAATTCTGTCGGTGTCGCCTTCAATCTCATTGGACTAATTAATTATCCCTTACATTTAATTGCCTCAAAGTGGCCTGCGTGCTTTGTGGCGGCAGCACGCGTCAGTCAGTCAGTCGTATGTTTCCAAACATGCAGAAGCACACAGAAGGTAAGCGCTGTGTGATAGCATAGGTCTGACAAGGTCTGCGCCGCAGTGGTGCAGTGCACTGTGGGCGCAGACCCTGCGCTATGTGAGTGTGGTGTGTATGCAAGTGTGCGAATGGTAGTTACGCTAATATTACGTATGTTTATGTAAATGGACCGCATAACACCGACAAATAACATTTTAGAAATGGTGGAGCGCATATCGATGCTGCGTTACTAATAAAATCAAACAAAACAAACCGCTGCATCTGTAAGTGTGCCAGTGTGCGCTTATGGTGGATAGTGCTGCGTGCGGAAGTGAGGGTCATCTTTGGGTAAAACAAACACTCTGAACGCGCAAGAACATAGCTGGCGGTCGCGTAGGGACTTGGTAGCGAGCAGGGTAGAGGCACTGCGTGTATTATATCTGTCGTCACAACGTCTGTGCGTCAGTCGGGGGACTTTATCTGCCAGTACCCGTGCGCAACAGTACAGCGACATATATTCTACAGTGCTTCAGATGTCACGGACTGAGAGGCAACGCACTTTACATAGGCTTTCTGTCTAATGCGTCACGTTTGTGTACGCAGACTTCCAGATATCTGACCACAGCCACCACGATTACTACAAGCACTGGTCGTGGAACACGGAGAGGGTGCCTAAGCTGCTCAACTATTTCATACTCACCCTCACCTAGGATAATGCTTCATCCAAATCCCTATAGCAAGCGAAACAGAGACACACGAGAGGAGCTCGAGGACGCTTTGCACAAAAACGAATCGCACATGCAACTCCTGCCGCGACCGAGCCCAAGGAGGTCAAAGATCGTTGCCGCAATCGCCGCCGAATGAAGCGATTTCGGTTGAATAAGCCAAAGTGAGAGCTTTACTTGGGGAATGCTATCGATGAAGGGCGCATAGCAACCAATGGATCAACCAAGTGATATGCAGGATGTCCTCATGGACGTACACGATCATGTCGTTTCTCCCGGCGACTTCCACGTGGTTCTTTAGGAAGGTAAGCAAGAAGAAGACGACCCTCACTTTGTCATTGCTCGAGCCGCAGGCGGGAGGATCCACAACTCACACTGGGCCTTCAGAGTTGCGTCGCCTAAAGCGCAACGAGAAGGATCGCTTGCGACGTGCTGAGCGATCTCCGTTTCAACAAGATGCTGAGCGAGCGCATCGCGCTGCGCTGGAGGCCCAGCGTCGTTCGAGAATGACTGCCGAGAGACTACTGGATGAACGATATCGTCGCAGTGAATCGGAAGCTGAGCGGCGCGAAGGTTGACGGAACAGCAGCAAGACGAAGAACGACGTCGCCACAATGTGCTGGAAGCGGAGCGCCGCGGCTGTTGACTGAGGAGGAGCAAGAGGAGGAACGACGTCGCCACAGTGTGCTGGAAGCAGAGCGCCGCGGGAGGTTGACGGAAGAACAGCAGGAGGAAGCGCGTCGACGCCATGCTGAGTTGGAAGCTGAACGTCTCGCCAGGATGACGGAAGAACAACAAGAGGAGATGTGACAGCGCCAGTCCCAACGGCAAATGGAGAGGACAGAAAACGAAGTCGAGGAGACGCTGGAACAGCGACGCGTTCAACGGCGAACCAAGCGCTACAAGGACGCCCTCGCCAACCAAGACGAGTTTGAAGTCTCGAGAGTTTCGGGGAAGAATGTCATCGCAGGAAGACACAAACTACCAGAGCCAACTTCCGTTTGCTCGAAGTGTCGAGCATGGAAGTGGCCGGGCGAGTCTTCGATCACATGCTGCATTGACGGCAAGGTCGCTCTTCCGCCACTCCAGCCTGCCCGGCCATTTACGCAAGTGGTACCAAGATGAAGAGTTTCGGAAGCAGATACGCATGTACAATCAAGTGTTGCATTTACGTCGCTTGGTGCATCTTTCAGCAATCCCGCTTCGACCCAGTAGCGGAAGATCAAAGTGTCCAAAGGCAGAGAGGCGTGTATACATACCGTATCCAAGGAGCGATGAGCCATTTCTTGGGATCTTTGTTATCATATACGGATCAAGCCGGTCAGACAATGAAGCCCAAGTTTGCGCAGATTTACGTGTACGATCCAGATGTGGAAGCACGAATGGCTCGCCGACAGGGGATTTTTGTGNCCTCAACAGAGTCGCGCTGTTGGACTTGGAGCACATGATGGAGACGTGCAACCCGTTTGTGCGCGAGTTCCTTACGATGGGTCAGCGGATGAGAAGCATGATCGAAGCCGGCGACAACCCCGTCAACGTCGTGTTTCGCCTGCGTGCCAACAACTATGCGGGACCTCGCACGCACAATCTCCCCACGGCCACGGAGGTTGCTGCTGTGTTGGTTGATGACGGCAACGCGGCGAACAACCGAGACTTGCTTCTCTTCCCACGGTCAGGTGGGCTTTTGCGACTGTTCGAAGCCCATTCCATCTACGATTCACTTCAATGTCCTCTCTGGCTCCCTCTCGGGGAACTGGGTTGGACGTACACGGATGAGTACACGAACGGCGCTACGTATCGGAACAAGACGCGAATGGCGCTTCGCGAACATGTTGCGTACCGACTCTACCAGAAGGAAAACGACCAGTCGGTTCTCCACCAAGGCGGGCGACTGTTCCAGCAGTGGTGGTTGACCAACGTGCCAAGAAGACACTTCGAGCGGATCTTTACAAGGGAGTTCTGGATGCATACCTGCATGAGGGCTTGGTTGCATTAGGCGAAAACGAAGGCTTAGTGTCGGAATACGATCATGACACAGGCATGTTAGTGCATCCAGAGCCAAGGCGCCGCCGTCACTTCCTTGATCAAGTCGGACAGCGCATCGTACTTCCAGTGTCGTTCACGGTGGCGAGAGATACATGTACTCATCAGGACTCCATGGCGATGGTTCGCGAGTTTGGCAAGCCGGATTTGTTCATGACTGTGACGTGCAACCCTCAATGGGATGAAATCACAAAGACGATAGACAGAAACGGACCACACCGAACTGCTCAAGATAGGCCAGATATTGTCGCACGTGTGTGGCAACAGAAGCTCAAAGCAGTGTTGAAGGATCTCGATGATGGGGTGTTTGGGCAGCAAATCGCGCGAATCTATGTGGTCGAGTTTCAGAAGCGTGGACTGCCGCACGCTCACATACTGATTATTCTCGCCCATGATGACAAACCCAGGACTCGCCAGGACTTTGACAAGTTTGTGTCCGCGGAACTTCCAGATGCCGCATGAAGAACAGTGATCTGTACAACACAGTTTTGACCAGCATGATGCACGGGCCGTGTGGAGCCCTAAACCCCAGCTCTCCGTGTATGAAGGACGGCGAGTGCACCAAGGGTTTCCCGAAGGCACTGTCCGAGGTGACACAAACCAACCACAATGGGTTTCCTGTCTACAGAAGACGCCTGCGAACGGACGCGTGCTCAAGTTCAAGGGCAAGAAATATGACAATGCAACAGTCAATCAATGGGTTGTTGCGTACAATACATTCTTCTCTCAGAAATACGATTGCCACATCAACGTCGAGGTGTGCTCGAGCATCACGGCGATCAAGTACCTGTACAAGTACGTCTACAAAGGCGCTGATATGACGGAAATCAGTGCGCGGGCAGTTGGAGATGACGTGAGGGAGTCTGAACACCCTCGATTGAGCGTCTCATAAAAATACATATAACCTCACAAAAAGAAACATAAAACAATCACCAAAACATGTATATTGTGTCCAGCCCTTTCAACTCCCCACCAACCAAGAATATACACACCGCCCGCGAAGCGGGCGGCAACTGCTAGTATCTACCAACGCCATGCTTCTCGCACGGCCAACTGTACGTGGCACTATCGCAAGTCACTGCAAGATCCAACATCAAGGCGCTTATTGAGGGACCTGACGACGAGTAGGAAGACAGAGTGTACACGAAGAATATCGTGTATCGCCAGATATTTGAATAAGTTGCATTCTTTAATATTGTCGATTGAGCGTCTCATAAAAATACATATAACCTCACAAAAATAAACATAAAACAATCACCAAAACATGTCTATTGTGTCCAGCCACTTTCAACTCCCCACCAACCAAGTATATACATACGCCCGCGAAGCGGGCGGCGACTGCTAGTGGTGCTATAAATTATAAAAACAGTTTATATTTTTTTGTCATTTAATGTTTAGTGTTATTGTTTATAGTGTTATCAATTTACATGTTTTTAAGTACAGGTGATTCCCGGTAGACTTCGGTATTCTGGACCTGAACGTTGCGAAACGATTCATAACGAGGACCTTTCCCACCAGAGCGCAATCCGCTAATGAAAAGAACTCGGGCGGCGGGAGCACGTGCTTCCATGGGCAGTGGGGACAGGGCATGGTGTATTGCCCACAGGTGCCACCAGGAAAATCCCCAAGTTGCTCCGCCCATGGCGGGTTCCGGTAGAGGTCATAGAGGTGGGTGATGTAAAGACAGTGCATCAACTAAGGACAAGTGGTGACAACAAGATAGAGAGAGTTCGAGAAGGGAAGGCGAGACCATGTCTGAGCTGAGAATTAAGTCACTCAAGATTACTTTGTTTAACCATAACTTTAGGTAGGTTAGTGTCATCGGGGCTGTGTGAATACTACTCATGAATGAAATCAAACTCCTGTATGACCGACATTGTTCTAATTTTGGTTGATCGAGTAGAACAAGGCACGTGCCATGTCCAGACGAATTCTTGTCAACAACAGTGTCCTTAAATATGATGCTAAAATAAATGTTAACACTGGATTAAACGTGCACCTCTTAACCCCTCCCTCGCATTTACGACTAATGATTTGCTTTGCACGTAACATACATTAAAGCCCATTAAAATGCTAATACACTATTGTTATTATAAAATTTGAATGCGGTTCAATATCCGACCCCCGTTCGATTGAACAGTGTAACTGTATGTAACTTGTATGTATGTAAATATGTAACATGTATGCATGTAACATGTATGTAACATGTATGTATGTAACATGTATGTATGTAACATGTATGTATGTAACATGTATGTAACATGTATGCATGTAACATGTATGTAATATGGACGTGCGAACCAAGGGTGGAATATGTGAAACGGAAGGTGCAGGATCAGGATGGGATTAAAATTATTTGAATAACACTTTGGTGGTATTAGGATCAAGCTGTCTACTATTGGATGAATGTTCCATCTCAATGGCATCAAAAAGCAATATTCAGTTTGAATATGTAAAATAAACAAACCCAATATTAGCCCGTGAAATAATGAATCGTTACAATTGTAATGCGGTTTCAGACCTAGGCGTCACGATGTCGCAATGACGACGACGAGACAGCAACCAGCCAACACAGCCCCAAACCTCGTTTCTCCCCTCTCTCATTCTCGGCGTGAACCTCCGCCCACACTTGGTCTCGCCTTCCCTTCACGAACTCTCTCTATCTTGTTGTCACCACTTGTCCCTTAGTTGACGCACTGTCTTTACATCACCCACCTCTATGACCTCTACCTGACCCCGCCATTGGCGGAGCAACTTGGGGACATACCCGGTGGCACCTGTAGGCAATACACCATGCCCTGTCCCCCACTGCCCATGGAAGCACGTGTTCCGCTGCACCGAGTTCTTTTCATTAGCGGCTTGCGTTCTGGTGGGGAAAGGTTCTCGTTATGAATCGTTTCGCAACGTTCAGGTCCAGAATACTGAAGTATACNGGGAATCACCTGTACTTAAAACATGTAAACTGATAACACTATAAACAATAACACTAAACATTAAACGACAAAAAAATATCAACTGGTTTTATAATTTATGGCACCATAAACGGCGGTACGGTATTTAAATCTCGTTAGAAGTATTAAAATCGCACTATACACATATGTATGTAAATTATCTGTTCAATCGAATCGGGGTCGGATATGTGAACTGTGGGGGTACAGGGCAAGAATCGCATTCAAATTTTAGAAAAACAATATTGTCAAGACATTTGCACACTCGTCACATCTTCAGAGTCACCAGAGAACACACACGGGCGAGAAGCCATTCCTGTGCCCTGTGTGGGAAGACATTTGCTCAGTCATCACATCTTCAGATTCATCAGAGAACACACACGGGCGAGAAGCCATTCTTTAAAGATAACATTAAACATTAAACGAATATAAACTAGTTTTTTTATATATTTATAAGACCTAAACGGAGGGACTGTATTAGAATATCTCTTTGGTTCTTTCGGTAAAGTCACGTAGGAAGAAATAAAACAAAATAAATAACGACGTTTCGGACGCAACACAAGCGCCCGAAACGATGTCTGCAGCAGACATCGTGCTGCTCGCAGAGACATCGCGGATTTCGCGATTCTCACCTGAAGACGGGCGCTTGTGTTTCGTCCGAAACGTGATTTACTTTTTTTCATTTCTACCTACGTGACTTTACCGAAAGAACCAACGAGTATTAATTCCTGCAGTCACGAAAGCTTCAAATCAATATTAGAATATAATTAGAAGTACTGTATTATAATCGCAATGTGATCGTAATAGAATCACACTGCACATATGTATGCATATTACATACATACAGGTATGTACATACAACTATGGTCGTATGTATGTAATATGTATGTCCGTTGGACATGCGAACGGGGTCGGATATGCGAACTGGGGATTAGGATCGGATGATTAGAATAACACTCTGGTCGTATTAGAATTACACTTATATGTAGATGCACATCGGAGTCGTAAATGCAACCTGGGAGGTGCGCGTTTTGATCGCATTAAAATTATTATAATAACAACGTGGTCCTATTAGAATCACGCTATCTACTGCTGCTGATGTTCGGGTGGCGGCTTCCGATTCGGGCTCAGCTCTTCTTTACTCGCCTGGTTGGTGCCGCAGGACGTAGCGTCTCATCCGACAGGCGTTGCAGCAGCTGGGTGATGGCATCGTGAGTTTGTCAACTTTCTCTTCAAGTTGAGGCCGTCTCCCTCGTGGTCTCCTCCTCTGCGCGTGCTGTGGGTTGCTCATGGCCGAGGTGGAACTGCATGTTGAATCGGTGTAGACGTTATTTTAGCAACATTTAAGTACAGTATTGTGTTTAGAATGCGTCTCGACAAGGAAGGTGACTTGTTGGATCAGAGTTTTTCATCAAAGGCGCTATCCCATCACGGGACATCAACATGCTGCGTATATAACAGTAACAGAAGCAACTACAGCAGCTACGAAACCGTTCTATGGCAAAGCAGCGACTTCTGCTTCTGCTCCAACTGCTGCCGAATGTTTGTGGCCGGCCCTGCTCTCGTGGGACCCACACGTTCATGGAAATAATAGAGATGATCCTGAGCTGAGATTTAAGCGACTTAAGTTGACTTTGTTTAAACATAACTTAGTGTATTCTTAGGTGTTTTCGGTAAAGTCACGTAGGTAAAACATCAAAATTAATAAAAATAATAAAATAAAAATAAAGATCACGACGTTTCGGAGGCAACACAAGTCTCCGTCATCAGGTGGGACAGTCACAGCCAGATCAGCTGCATCAAGTGAGGCAATGATTCAAGATGTAATCCCTTAAAAGCGAGTTGAGGGGGGAGGAGAGGGGGGGCTCATCAGAATGTGGTAGCCAATGAATGGAAAGTATCGGGAGAGAGGGGCCAAAAAAGGGTGGGCGACGGCGTGGAAGCTATTGTGCGCAAGCGACACACTGCTGCCCACGCCAACGCATTGGACAGAGAGGGGGAGGGGGAGGTCTGATGCACATGATAGAAAAGAAAAGAAAATGTTTATACCAATGCTGGCTGAACAATGAAAGATTACTGTTAAACACTGGAGATGTTAACACTCGGTAAAGTAAAGTAAACTAGTGCCTGTCAGATAAGATGGTCAAAAGAGTGTAATTAAGTCTTTTTTGCGTGGTTAATAACATCTTTCCAATGATTACTAAGTTTGTACCCATCATCACGGTTGAAATTATGTCTGTGTTTGTATATTTGTATGGCTTTGTGTACAAACCTTTGATGGTAGCCAGGAGGTTTGCAGAGAACCTTGGTCTCGGAAAAGACAATTTCATGAGAGCCCACTGAGTTGTAGCAATGATCGGCAACGGCCGAAGAATCAGTTCTGCCGTGTTTCAGATCTGTACTCTATGACATGTAAACTGTAATACTATAAACGATAACACTAAACATTAAACGATTATAAACTAGTGTTATAATTTATAACCATATAAACGGAGGTAAGGTACTATAATATCATTAGAAGCATTAGAATTACAGTGTGGTCGTATAAGAATCGCACTCTGCTCATCTTAAACAACTACGCTGGTTTGGTCGTCTGCGTGCGTATCTGGACGTTAATTTATTTACGGACCCGCCCAAACAGCTCGCTCTGATTCGATGAAAATAAAACAGCCGGCAAAAAGCCACAGCTCACTTTGATTCGATAAAAATGAATAATTAAAACGCCCGGAAGAGAGCGATAGCATAGGTTTGGCAAGGTCTGCGCCGCAGTGCTGCAGTGCACTGTGGGCGCAGACCCTGCGCTGTGTGAGTGTGGTGTGTATGCAAGTGTGCGAATGGTAGTTACGCTAATATTACGTTTATTTATGTAAAACATGGGTGCTGCGTGCTGCGATTAGTCCCCAAACAACTTTACCCTACGAGTAGGCAGGGGTCGCTATACAGTGAGTCTTAGCGGACTGAGCTGGCAGCTTTACCTGCCGGGACCACGGCCAGTTGCTTAGCGCCCCCTACAGTTTCGCCCATGGGTCAATACCCCATGGGGCAACCCAGCAGACTGTTTGATGGGTACAATGGGTAATTTTTGGTTTATCCGGCTTATTACCATTATTATGTATTGACGTTGCTCACGTCTCCATGGACGGCTTGCTGTCTACTTCGGTTGTGTAATTCAGATGTTGTGCATGCTGCTGCTGGTAAGGGCATAAGTTGCATAATATGCAGCATGTGTCCGCGTATCATGTTTGCTACGGATGCAGTTGGCGTTACTGTACATTTATCATGTTTTGGAGTGCCAATCCCATGCACTTTGAAATGTAATAAACTGTCTACAAAGGTTGCAGCCCGGCCCCCGCCGCTGTCACTCTCTGACCGTTGCACAAGCCATATCGGAATTTGCGACATGCTAAAACAATGAGTACAGTGTGACACCACCCGGGTAACTCCCGGGATCAAAATGGCCATTGGAAAGTGATCGCTTTATTGAGATGATTATGGTACTACCACCGGGTATTGTGAACGGTTCAGGAGGAGGAGAGGTCTGGATTTGTAAGTCTCACCGGTAAGAAGCGCCGGGTGGGGGATGCCCTCCACTGGTGTACAAATTCTGTCATTATTAGTATACGATCATGCAATGTTTATATCTGCAAGCTGTCATAACTCAAACGATCCCCGTTATTGTTCGATTGAGAAATGGAGTGACCCACACCTCTAATACCATATGTGAGGAACCCAAAAATCTGATGCATGCGTAAAACACCCACAATGGGAATACGTAAACGTAAAAACACCAACAAAATATTTTTTATAAGAAAAAAATAGGTGGCCCTATAACGGATTTGTATGTGTGTGTACACACAAACGGAGGATGCAGGGGCTAACCTGTGTGCGATCGGAACGGTGCAATTTCTGACCAATGTCACTGTGGATGGCGCACACGCTGACGCACACCGGAGCTGTGTCTTTGCCATGCAAGGGCATGGTGGATGGTGGAGCGCATATGGATGGTGCGTTACGAATAAAATAAAACAAAACAAACCGCTGCAAGCAGCCATGCGAGCAGGCTACCTTGAGAGCGATCGCGAATGGGTTGCGTGTCTGGAAGAAGCCTCGCTCTTTCAGATGCCGTACCAGCTTCGTCAACTCTTCGCTACCATTCTGCTGTATTCTATGCCAGCAGATACCAAGGCTCTCTGGGATAAATTCTACGACGAATTGGCTCGCGATTACGAGTACCAGTACCACCAGCTGACCAACAAAGATGAAATGCTAAATCTTCTTGGTTCTTTCGCTAAAGTCACGTACAAGGTAAGTAATGCAATAAAAAAATTAAACATAATAAAATAATTCTCACGACGTTTCGGCCACAACGTAAACCGCCGTCCTCAGGTGAAAACCATGTCTGTCGAGGCGACAGCGTCTGAATGAAACAGCACACGTGGTTGGAGCATATATATAAGCTGGGTTGAAAGGGGGGGAAAGGGCGCCTTGACAAAATAATTTGCATATCAAGAGCAATTTAGCATATTTATGGGAAATGCAGGTATGTGATTAGTACTACTTATGCCCGCGCATTATGCACGATTATCAGCATCAAAGGGACGGGATATTCGAAATGCAGGTATGTGATTAGTACTACTTATGCCCGTGCAGTATGCAGGATTAGCAGCATCAAAGAAAATAAAATAAATGGTAAAGTTCAAGACCCTTCACAGCCTCCACGAGTTCCTCACGGCAGTTGGGATCGCTCTGTCGGACTTTGACGACCTCCCGCAGCTTTCCGAGTACCCACACTTGGTCTTGGACTCGCTGCTTGAGAACAACCATATCCGCCGCGAATTGGACACGAAGGACTTCCCATTTCGACTTCGGCGCAAACAGTTCCCCATTGTCCCAGCCTTCGCGATTACCATCAACAAGGCGCAAGGGCAAACTGTTCACAACCTGGGATTATATCTTCCAACGCCATGCTTCTCGCACGGCCAACTGTACGTGGCACTATCGCGAGTCACGGCAAGATCCAACATCAAGGCGCTTATTGAGGGACCTGACGACGAGGAGGAAGACGGAGTGTACACGAAGAATATTGTGTATCGCCAGATATTTCAATAAGTTGCATTCTATATTTGAATAAGTTGCATTATTTAATATTGACGATTGAGCGTCTGATAAAAATTCATATAACCTCACTAAAAGAAACATAAAACAATCACCAAAACATGTATATTGTGTCCAGCCACTTTCAACTCCCCACCAACCAAGCATATACACACCGCCCGCGAAGCGGGCGGCGACTGCTAGTGAAATGTAATTATGTTATAATATGTGATTGTTATACACTTTATCTGTTTACATACCGTTTATAGCTATTCGGTTAGATTAACATGACATTCATCCAACAGTGGGCAGTTTGATTCTAATACGACTACCGTGGGATTTTAATAATTGTAATGAGATTCAAATCTTGCATATCCTACCCCCGGCTCGCATTCACTTAACATGCATATGGCCACAGTGTGATTCTAACATTATCACAGTGCAATTATAATTATTATTATGCGATTATAATCACGAACCTCCATTTATGTTGTTCAAAACTAATAATACCGTACCTCTGTTTTTGGTATTATAAATGATGAAACTAGTTAATAGATTATAGTATATAACTTATTTTTGTTATCTTGATAGTGTTACAGTTCACATGTCATACTTGATGCAGGGACCGTAACGTTGCGAATTTTATAATGGGGACCTTTCCTCCAGGGACACTGTTAATGGAGACTGCTGCCGATTTTCGATTTAAAGCTTTCGTGACTGCAGGGATTCATCTTATTGGTTCTTTCGGTAAGTCACGTAGAAGAGAAGTAATAAAATAATAAAAAGAAAACATAATAAAATAATTCTCACGACGTTTCGGCCACAACGCAAGCAGCCGTCCTCAGGTGAAACCAGGTCTGTCGAGGCGACAGCGTCTGAATGAAACAGCACACGTGCTTGGAGCATATATATAAGCTGGGTTGGAAGGGGGGGGAAGGGCGTCTTGACAAAAAAATTGCATATCAAGAAGAATTTAGCATATTTATGGAAAATTCAGGTATGTGATTAGTACAACTTATGTCCGTGCATTATGCAGGATTAGCAGCATCCAAGGGAGGGAATATGGGAAATGCAGGTATGTGATAGTGCTACTTTGCCCGTGCATTATGCAGGATTAGCAGCATCACAGGGAGGGGATAGGGGTAGCATTAATAAAGGGGAGAAGTGTTAATAGTATGTAGCTGCAGTAGTATAAACTACATAGTATCATTATTATACTAAATATACTCTACAATAATCTGAGTTAATAACAGTAAGTAATACATTACAATTCTACGTCGTAAAAAATATAATATGCTTCCATCTAAACTTTATTTCTTACAACCTACACCGTACATATACTGCCATAGAACCCAACATTAAATTAATACGTATTGCTATAAACCACCCAAACCTTATACATTGTAATATTACACATGTATTATTTACCCACCCTAATGTATATCACACTGCTGTATATTCACTATACAATTACGATATTATATATTACTTTGTACATTGTTTTAAGCATATACATTTTTATACTATTTGTTATTATACATTGTACCGTTGACCGTCGTGTGAAAGATACTAAGAGGAAGAAACAAGATATGTTAATGCAGCGGAGCAAAGAATCCATTCCCTGCAGAGAATACAATGCCAGTGAGTGGAACGCGGTCTGAAAGTCACCGTAAACGTGAAAACAATCAGTTAAGATCCGAAATAGTTTATTACGTCCTTCCAATGATTGCTAAGCCAGAATCCATCTTCTCGGTTGAAATTGTATATGCTTAATACAATGTACAAAGTAAATATATAGTATCGTAATTGTATAGTGAATATACAGCAGTGTGATATACATTAGGGTGGGAAGAATAATACATAGTGTAATATTACAATGGATAAGGTTTAGGGTGGTTGATAGCAATACAGTATATAATTTAATGTTGGATTTGTCTATGGCAGTGTATAGTACGGTGTATACTCGTGTGATGTAAGAGAATAAAGTTTAGATGGAAGCATATAATATTTTTTACGACATAGAATTGTAATGTATTACTTACTGTTAGTAACTCAGCTTATTATAGAGTATATTTAGTATAATAATGAAACTATGTAGTTTATATTTTAGTTGTTTACGTGGTGGTTTTAGTTACTGCTGCTAGAAACTATTAATACTTCTCCCCTTTATTAATGCTACCCCTATCCCCTACCTGTGATGCTGCTAATCCTGCATAATGCACGGGTAAAGTAGCACTAATTCACATACCTGCATTTCCCATATCCCCTCCTTGGATGCTGCTAATCCTGCATAATGCACGAACATAAGTAGTACTAATCACATACCTGCATTTCTCATAAATATGCTAAATTCCTCTTGATATGCAATTTTTTTGTCAAGACGCCCTTTCCCCCCCCCTTCCAACCCAGCTTATATATATGCTCCAAGCACGTGTGCTGTTTCATTCAGACGATGTCGCCACGACAGACCTGGTTTCAAGGCGCTCTTCTTCCACCTCAAACACAGCTTATATATAAGCTCCAAGCTTGGCAGTGTTTCATTCTTAACCTGAAGACGGCTACTTGCGTTGTGGCCGAAACGTCGTGAGAATTATTTTATTATGTTTTATTTTTATTATTGTATTACTTCCCTTCTACGTGACTTTACCGAAATAACCAAGAAGAAGATGCAGATTTGTGTGACGAAGATCCTCCACCTGAAACTTGCTTAACACGTTTTTGCTATGAACATTGTTAAATAAATAAAGGACAAACATTTGTTAAAATACTTTTTTATTAATCTGCAATCATTTTTACGTTTAAACTCCAACCGAATATGTATTATGTCCTATGTTCAAACAGGAATTGAACAATCTCACAACCACTGCTCATCACACCACTTCACCAAGTAATCCGACAACATCAAAAATCACCACCTACACGTCAAGAAACTCTCAAACGAACTGTAAAACTAAAGGGTCTGAATTATACACTAAAGTACTCAAGACAGCTTAATAGGTTTAACCGCATGCAACATTATATTTCAGTCACCCTAGCTCTCGGTTTGATCCTCGAGCCACTCCATTACTTCCAGCCATCTCTCGGGATCTAACTGCATGGATCGAAGGTGGAATTATCTTCAGGACTCATTGCAGCACCTTGAATTTCAGCTTTTGATTTCAGCTTCCTATCATCGTGGACCTTCTGATGCCTCTTCCGTTTTGATGAGTGTGCAAATGTCTTCCCACACACAGGGCACAGGAATGGCTTCTCGCCCGTGTGTGTTTCTCTGGTGTGCANACTCTTCCCACACACAGGGCGCANGAAGAAGTGATGACTGTGCAAATGCCTTCCCACACAGAGCACAGAACGGCTTCTCGCCCGTGTGTGTTCTCTGGTGTCTCTGAAGATGTGATGGCCATGAAAAGGACTTCCCACACACAGAGCAATTGAATGGCTTCTTGCCGTCCGTGTGCGTGGGGCTGTGGAGAGCGTCTCTCTTCCATATGAGCGTAGTAACAGCAGCGGTGTTATCGAGGCAAAAGTAGGCTATCGTCCGCAAGGATGTTTAGCGTTTTTTTTGGATCGCGTTAACCGCAAAAACAAGAACGAGTTTGTCCGCGAAAATAGACACTTACTTGGAGATTCACGGTATATCGATGTCTGGAACCCGTCTGAAGATGTCGCCACGAACTCTCCCGAAGCAAAGTTGCCTAACTGTCGACACAGCAATTGTGCTCGCCAGGCTGCGTTGTCTCGCGGTTGAAGGGCGATCAGCAGAGCGACGAGTCGAGCGTCCAACCTCATCAAGTTCCCTCTCGAAATGCATTGAGCTCTGCTTCTGAGCCGCCTTATAACTCCCCCCTAGGATTCAATCCTTTGTCTTTCAGGATATTTGCATTCGATTGTTAATTTTGGAAGGTACAATCCGCATGTCTATTAACATACCGAAGGGTAATGTGCCCATTGTGCTTCATACATGAATATGTAAGTGCATCTCAGTGTGTAATTGTGCGCTTATTTTGAATGCAGAGAAATTAACATGTAACTTTAGAAAAGGAAGAGAGCGGCCGTCTCGACGAGGAGTGAAACCCAATAGGTAATATTCTTTCACAGCGTTACAATGGATAGGTTGTAGTTCATAGGTTATATTATAATATTTCATTATGATAGAGCTTACCATGTGAGAGTGTACAATATCAGAGTTGATCAAATACGACGGGCGTCAATCGGGTGAGTTTGATCAAAGGCGTCATCCCATCACGGAACACCACCTCCAGAAGCAACTACAGCAGCAACAACAGCAGCAACATCACATTTCGAGGCGACGCAGCTACTTCCGATTCCGAGTGGATACCTGCTCTCGCAGGACCCCACACTCTTTGGAAATGATTGCGATGATCATGTCTGAGCTGAGAATTAAGTCACTCAAGATTACTTTTTTAACCATAACTTTAGGTAGGTTAGTGTCATCGGGGCTCTGTGAATACTACTCATGAATGAAATCACACTCCTGTATGACCGACATTGTACTAATTTTGGTTGATCGAGTAGAACAATGCACGTGCCACGTCCAGACAAATTCTTCTCAACAACAGTGTCCTTAAAAATGATACTAAAATAAATGTTAACAATGGATTAAACGTGCACCTCTTAACCCCTCCCTCGCATTTACGACAAATGATGTGTATTTGCACATAACATACATTCAAGCACAATAAAATGCTAATACGACCATGTCCTGGAAACCATGGCAAGGTCATCCCATGAGGACTGCCTGGATGAAAACCAGCATGGAAGGGCCCATTGTGGGGCCGCTATGCTAATGCATAGTCCCGTGTGTGGTGTGNTGTGAGGTCTCCTGGCAGCAGTCATTCTCCGCTGTAGTCCTGGCATCTGCTGCTCAGCTTCATTCCCCGTAGCTGTGGTCCCAGTGGCACCGTCTCTCTGGGAACCGTGTGGTGTGTGTAGCGAGTATCATGGGGTGGGGGTAGTGTGGTGATAGTGGTCACGGTTGGCACCGATGCACGACCACCGCCACCACCCTACTGGGCGGTGGACCTGCCACCACAAAGCAGCACGTGGCGGAGGAGTGAGGCGATCGCTCTCGCCACGCGAGCGAGGCCCCTCGCTTCTTCTTCTTTTCGTGCATCTCCACCTGCACCTCTTCCGTTTTCTCCTCCGTCTCATCCTCCTCCATCCCTCTTCTCATCCTCCACCACCATCTCCTCTACTCCTCCTCTTCCTGCGCCACCTCCATCTTCTCCATCTTCTCCTCCGCTAGCACCATCTCTTCCTCCTTCATCTCCTCCTCACTTCCGGCACCACCATCTCCACCACCGTTTTCTCTTCCTCCTCCACCACCATTGTTTCCCTTTGTCCGTCGTCTCCATGTCCTCCACCACGACCATCTGTTCATCCTTTGTTGTCTCCTTGTCCTCCATCTCCGTATTGTCTTTCTCCTCTCCCTCCGTGTTCTCCTCCATTGTCACCATCACAATCTCGTCCTCCTTTGCCTTCTCTTCCTCCGATTTCTCCTCCTCTGCCTCATCCTCCATCATCTCCTTCACCTCTTCCTTCGTCTCCATAACCTCTGTCTTCACTTCAAAGGCCTGGACGAGGGCTGAGCTGGCTCAGATCTGTGAAGAGACAACACGACACCGTTCCACCTTCTTGCTACAACAACATCGCCATCTTCCATCGTCCGTGGTGGAATGTGTGGCGGATTAATTCGAGCTGAACAGAAACAGCAATAACGACATGACCAGTGAGTGTGCTTAGTATTGGTGCTGTCATTCTCATGGCGCCAGGCTATCCTTGAGATAGGTGCAGCTGTGTCTCACACAGACTGCTGTAGTTTCACAGTAGTGGGTGGCGTTGCTGTGCAAATTTAGCTGAATAATTTTAAGTGACATTTTTTTGGTTCTTTCGGTAAAGTCACGTAGGTATAAATAAATNAAATCACAACGTTTCGATTGCAACACAAGCAATCATCATCAGGTGGGAAACCACAGCAATAAACTTTCTTGCAATAAAGACATGGCCATCGAAACGTGATTATTTAATTTATTTATTTCATACCTACGTGAATTTACCGATATAACCAAAGAGTATGAATCCCTGTAGTGACTAAACTTCAAATCTAGATTGAAATGTTTATATGTATATTCTAATTGACCCCTTGCACATAATGTCCTAAGCATTTCAAATGGCATCGATAGAGATCCTGAACGTCCACTGTGACGGAATGGTGTAGATCTGTGTGGTCAATGCAGCAGCAATTATAGCCAAGGCGGGAAGCAAGATCTGAACTGTAAGGGTGAGGAATGAGTGCACGACCATTTGGCCGCTTCAACATATCCACGATTTAAAAAAGTGTCCGTCGGTGATTTGTGTCGAGAGAGCCACCTCCCTTGACATCGAAGGCATCTCAGTGCATTGCATGCGATGAGCCTCTCGCATCTCTCATCTCATCGCGTTTTAAATTGGACACCCCTCTCAGTGATAGCTGTCGCTGTGCATTACAAGGCGACTAGGCAGCTGGCCTAGAAACGGGCGATAGACAGCGAAAATCTCACGGTGGATGGAGGGTTACATGGTGAAGATATGCCCACTTCGTTACGTGGTCTAACCAGAAACCAGTTATGAAAAATCTGTCCACAGTATAGCGGAATGTACACGTGGAGTTTGCAGTGTCTGTGAATTTTGAGAGCGCGACAGAGCTTGAGCACCTGTGCATCACAGCAACATTGACCTGGGTTTGATTTCCACGTTTGGCCACATTCTCCGTGTGGATTATGCAGCCACCTGTTCTGGGCAGGTTCTGCAGCTTTCTCCCTGTTACTGAACCCACACAAGCAATGCAAATCGTTCAATTTGGATCGCAAACAGTAGCAACTTTCTTGCAAAATGCGAGAAAACTTGGCAGGATCCTCCTGAAAAAAGTCTTGAGACCGAGTAAGGCTGATGCTGCGTGAGAAGCATGGCAATAAATAACAAAAATAAACACACAGGGCGCACACGCAGAGTGGTTTACCGTGGCTCAGCGACTCCGGAGTTTGCTTTATCTTCTTGGAAGCCTCTTCTCCAAAGCTCGGAGCTATTGGGCCCCACACAGGATTGGAGGACGTGGTGGTGGAGGTGGTGGAGTGGTGGCGGTGGCGGTGGCGGCGGCGGTGGTGGTGGTGCTGCTGGTGGTAGCGGTCTGGAGCCATTGTCGCTCGATATTGGCGAGGCGCTGCTCTTCCTCGAGGCGCTTTTGCTCCACAAGACGCTTCTCCATCAAGTGCTCCTCCTCTCTTGACGCTTCACCTCAACGAGGCGCTTCTCCTGCATGAGACGTTTCTCCTCGAGGAGCTTCACCTTGCGCGCCTCTCCTCAAGACGCTTCTTCTTCTTCTCGAGACGCTTCAGCTCTATGAGACGCTTCACCTCAAAGAGGCGATTCTCCTCCATGAGGTGCTTCTCCTCGACCCGCTGCACCTCAATGAGGCGCTGCTCCTCGACAAGGCGCTTCTCTTCTTCCACCGCTTTTCCATGAGGCGCTTCTCTTCCTTGATCCGCTTCACTCTAAGGCGCTTCTCTTCCTCCAGATGCTTCTCCTTGAGACGCTTCACCTCGCGAAGGCGCTTCTCCTCCATGAAGCGCGTTTCTTCAAGAGGCGCTTTTCCATGACCCGTTTCACGTCTTTGAGGATATTATTTCGAAGGCACTTCTGCTCCGTTTGGTGCTTCACCTTGGCGAGGCGCTTCACCTCATTGGGCGCTTCTCTTCCATTGGGCATTTCTCCTTCGCAAGGCGCTTGTCCTCCTGGAGACGCTTCACTCCGCTGAAGTTCTTCACCTCCCCAATGCTGCTCTGTTCACGCGAAGATAAGCACATACCCATTCAGACATGCACACTCAGGACAAAATCCATTCTGTGTGTGTTCTCTGATGAGTTTGAAGAGTTGATGAGTCTGCAAATGTCTTCCCACACACAGGGCACAGGAATGGCTTCTCGCCCGTGTGTGTTCTCTGATGACATGCATACATGTTACATACAGACATTATATTCATGCATATTACATACAGACATGTTACATACTGACGAGCATAGTGTGATTCTTAGAGAACCACGGTGTGAAGCTAAGAATTCAAATGAGATTCGAATAGCACACTTCAATGTACGGTGTTCTAATCTGTAACACTAGTTTATGATGTTATTTTATAGCGTTATAATATATCGCTCATAGCTTATATTGTTAGAGTTCACAGCATTATAGTTTATTATAACACTAGTTTGTATTGTTATTTTAAAGCGTTACAATGTATAGCTCATAGTTTAAAGGTTATATTGTTAGAGTTTGTAATGAGTATACAATGTGAGTTTACAATTTCAGAGTTTGTGGACGTGCCCTGTTCTCTTGGGACCCGACACGGATTTGGAAATAATTGCAATGATCATGTCTGAGTTGAGATGAGCGACTGATGTTTACTTTGTTTAATCATAACTGTGTGTAGGTTAGTGCCATCGGGGCATAGTGAATACTTCTCATGAATGAACTCATACTTCTTTCGGATAGAAATTTGTAAACGTGTTGGTAGAACAAGTCGCCTGCCTTTTCTAGACGAATTGTTATCTTCAAGTGCGTCCGTAAATATACTGCTAAGATACACAGCATAGGGAAGGCTGCCTTGTTGGGACGATGTAGTTTGGCTAAGGCGCTGTGGCCGGGTGATGACACGGATTCTGAAACAATGGAGTTAAACACTCGCTGCTTGGCCCCGTCGACAGCAGCGAAGGCTGTCATATACCGCCCCATTTACGAGTTGGATGTATAATGTGTATAGTTGAAGGTGCTAGGTGTTGTCTTCTTCTAACAGCTACTAACGTGCGTGTGTTGTCTGTTTT
>WFAB01002536.1:0-34687 GCA_018977245.1 Lethenteron camtschaticum | reverse complement strand
CTGAATGGTGAGGGTGAATGGTGAGAGTGAGTGGTGAGGGTGTGATTGGTGAGGATGAGTGCCTCACCACAAACTCACAACACGGACTCATATCCTCACCATGAACTCACAACATGGACTCACATCCTCACCACAAACTCATATGAACTCACATGCGCACCACGACCCACATCCACACCACGGACCCACACACTCACCACGAACCCACAAACATGGACCCACACACTCACCACCAACCCACATCCTCACCACTGACCCACACACTCACCACGAAACCAACAACACGTAACCACACACTCACCACGCACCACATCCACACCACGAATCCACACACTCACCACGAACCCACAACACGGACCCACACACTCTCAAGCACACATCCTCACCACGGACCCACACACTCACCACGAACCCACAACATGGACCCACACACTCACCACGCACCCACGAACCCACAACACGGACCCACACACTCACCACGAACCCACAACACGGACCCACACACTCACCATGAACCCAACAAAACTCACCTCGTCAAAAGTTTCGCTCGGATGCTTTCAGCAGAAGTTGTTCGAAAGGCGACGATGATGAAGCTGAAGCAGCTGAAGTTTAAGAAGCTGCCGTCTCCTTCACGCCCGTCTCGAACTCTGAGGAAGCACGTGGTGATTGCGACGTCACCGGTGATGTCACAGCTCGAGGGACTTGACCACGCCCCCTTTAGCCACGCCCTCCGAGTGACGTTGCCAGTGCGCGACCACGCCCCCGGAAGCCGCCCCCCGCCCCTCCTCTTGGGGCGACCTCCACCCCAGCTTCTACTTCCGCTTCCGGTCAGGGCGAATGGCGGCGATGGCGGGAAAAATCTGAACCCTGTCTGGCCTCCTCGTGGTCGACTCAGCCTGAAGATGCCGACACGGGCTCTGTGAGGTGAGTCTGTGAGTCTCCGTGTGTGTCTGTGTGAGGTGAGTCTGTGGGTCTCTGTGTGTCTGTGTGAGGTGAGTCTGGGGTCTCTGTGTGATGAGTCTGTGGGTCTCTGTGTGATGAGTCTGTGGGTCTCTGTGTGATGAGTCTGTGGTCTCTGTGTGAGTCTGTGGGTCTCTGTGTGAGTCTGTGGTCTCTGTGTGATGAGTCTGTGGGTCTCTGTGTGATGAGTCTGTGGGTCTCTGTGTGGTGAGTCTGTGGGTCTCTGTGTGATGAGTCTGTGGGTCTCTGTGTGATGAGTCTGTGGGTCTTGTGTGATGAGTCTGTGGGTCTCTGTGATGAGTCTGTGGGTCTCTGTGGTGAGTCTGTGGGTCTCTGTGGTGAGTCTGTGGGTCTCTGTTGGTGAGTCTGTGGGTCTCTGTGTGATGAGTCTGGGTCTCTGTGTGATGAGTCTGTGGGTCTCTGTGTGGTGAGTCTGTGGGTCTCTGTGTGGTGAGTCTGTGGGTCTCTGTGTGGTGAGTCTGTGGGTCTCTGTGTGGTGAGTCTGTGGGTCTCTGTGTGATGAGTCTGTGGGTCTCTGTGTGGTGAGTCTGTGGGTCTCTGTGTGGTGAGTGTGGGTCTCTGTGTGATGAGTCTGTGGGTCTCTGTGTGATGAGTCTGTGGGTCTCTGTGTGGTGAGTCTGTGGGTCTCTGTGTGGTGAGTCTGTGGGTCTCTGTGTGGTGAGTCTGTGGGTCTCTGTGTGGTGAGTCTGTGGGTCTCTGTGTGATGAGTCTGTGGGTCTCTGTGTGGTGAGTCTGTGGGTCTCTGTGTGGTGAGTCTGTGGGTCTCTGTGTGGTGAGTCTGTGGGTCTCTGTGTGGTGATCTGAGTCTCTGTGGGTGTCTTTACATTTCCACACGATGATAATGTTATCAGCCACTTGGTTGAGCTATCATTTGTAATAGCCAGCGCTACATAGCTCCTTACCTGGTAACATTTAAAATCTTTAGTATTGGGTCTCTATGTATCTCTGTGGGTCTCTGTGTGTGTCTCTGCTTGTCTGTGGATCTCTATGTATATCTATGGATCTGTGTGTCTCTATGGGTCTTTGTGTATTTCTATGGGTCTTTGTCTTTACGATTCTCTGTGTATTTATATGGTTTTCTATGTATGTATTACTATAGGTCTCTGTCTCTATGGGTCCTTATGTATCTCTGTGGGTCTCTCCGTATCTGTATGGGTCTCTATGTATCACTATTGGTCTCTGTGTGTCTCTATGGGTCACTTTGTATTTCTATGTATCTCTATGGGTTTTTATATATCTCTATGGTCTCTGTGTGTCTCTGGATCTTTGTGTGTCTTTATGGGTCTCTATGTATCTTTATGGGTCTCTGTGTGTCTCTATGGGTTTCTGGGTGTCTCTGTGTTATCCTTGATCTGTGTGTCTCTATCGGTATCTATGTATATCTATGGGTCTCTATGTATCACTATGTATCTATATGTATCTCTATGGGTTTCTATATATCTCTATGTATATCTATGGGTCTCTACGTATCACTTTGGGTCTCTGTGTGTCCCTATGGGTCTCTATGTATCACTATGGGTCTCTGTTTATCTCTATGGGTCTCTGTGTATCTCTGGATCTGTGTCTATCGGTCTCTATGTATCTCTTTCGGTTTCTATGTGTGACTATTGGTTTTATGTGTCTCTATGGGTCTCTGTGTGTCTTTATGGGTCTCTATGTATCACAATGGGTCTCTGTGTGTCTCTATGGATTAGCGTGGTTTCTTAAGCGAACTGGGGAATGTGGTGGGCGCGTAAAATGGGAGATGGTGGGAGCTCTATGGGATTGTCCGGCGAGTGCGATTGTAATGCGTAGTGCGGATCGGTAGGGAGGCTTATGTCATGTAGGGAATGTGGAGGGTGGGTAAAGTGTGAGCCTATGGGAGTGGCCGGCAAGTGCGATTGTAATGCGTAGTGCGGATAAGCGTTGTTTCTTAAGCGACCTGGGGAATGTGGGGACGGGTAACGTCGGAGACTATGGGACTAGCCGGTGAAGGTGATTGCAATTTGTAGTGCGGATAGGTTAGGTAAGCTCTGTCCATGACGGCCCGTGCAGAACTCATTAATTGTAACTCAGACACGTGCCCCACCCCACTTGTGACGTCACCACGGCACTTATGCCAGGCTAGGTGCATGCACTCTGAGGCCACGTGAAGTGTCGATGGGTCGCTGCTGGCAGGAGGTCACGGGACAGACCCAGCAGGTGCCATGGGTTGACTGCTGTGCCAGGCTAGGTGCAGGAGGAGGCCACGGGACAGACCCAGCAGGTGCCATGGGTTGACTGCTGTGCCAGGCTAGGTGCATCTGACGACAAACATCTGGGCAGTTCACCATCATTGGTTCAAGCAGAGCTTGTCTCTTGCTTCTGCTGATGAGACACGGAGTTGGGCAGACTCCAAATATACAGCAGCAGCAGGCATCGACAGGGTTGGGATCGAACCCACGACCTCCTATGTACCAGGCGAGGTAGTTAATATCTCATCAGGGTCAGGATCGAATCCACAACCTCTTGTGTACCAGGCGAGGTAGTCAACATCTGGACCAAAGTCACCTGAGACCCAGGCAGCAGCAACTCGCCACAACAAACACAATTGCAAGTTCTGTTGAGTCAGCTTATTTATTAACAACAACAATCGATAAACAAACAATGGTCTAGATATATATTATTACATTATAATATTTTTTATCTCTATCCTAACTCTTCACACATGCACGTGGCTAAGCAGGCTCTAGTCCATTGGGTGGTGAGTGTGGGTGGTGTGGGTGGTGTGGTGATTGTGGGTGGTGAGTGTGGGTGGTGAGTGTGGTGTGTGTGGTGAGTGAGTGGTGTATGTGGGTGGTGAGTGTGGGTGGTGTGGTGAGTGTGGTGGTGTGGGTGGTATGGGTGGTGTCGGTTGTGTAGGTGGGGAGTGTAGGTGAGCGACGATGACGACGATGGCGATGGGAGCTTCCCTCCGGCTCCGCTCTGTGGAGAGAGAAGCACCAGCACCACAGCAGCGCGTCGTCGTCGGGCAGGGCAGGGCAGGGCAGGGCAGGGCAGGGCAGGGCAGGGCAGGGCAGGGCAGGGCAGGGCAGGGCAGGGCAGGGCAGGGCAGGGCAGGGCAGGCAGGGCAGGGCAGGGACCCGTCTCTCCACATCGCAACCACTGACAACATCATACACGGCAGTGCTCATTTTATGGACCACACAGGGATGGTCGGCCGAGTCAAACCCTGGCTAGAATTGAACTTGCAACTTTCCAACGGTGCAGCAACGGCCGTGATCACGATACTACCCAGGAAATATTTGACGAGATTTGATGAATGTAACTTCTCATGTTTTGACACTCTTTTGTTGCATTGATGCCCATCGACTACCTCTCGTCTGAAGCTGCGAGAAGCCTTTGTCGGTCTGAGAATATTTCAGATTAGCGGTCGCCCATTAGGAACCAGTGAATTGACTGTAATTTGAATTAATTGCGAGCGATTAGCACGCGCCACCAATAGTGAAAAGGCAGTGCCTTGCACCACGCTCAGCCATGCGGAATTTATATAGAATTTTAATGATGAGCGATGGCACATTCAGCTGGTCAGCGACCATCTTAAGCTTCTATAATGAAAAATAATAATATAGTTAGAAAAGTTATAGTGCTCCGCAATTAAGCAGAGTAAGGATTGCAGGGGAGGAGTGGCGGTGCAGCGGTTGCGCTACTGATCTCTGCATCGGCCACAGGAGATCGCATCCCTGCCTCGGCTAACATCAGTGGCTGGGTGTGCGTCGAACCGGTCCTGGGTCTCCTCCTTTACAAACACGTACTGGCGGGCATGGTGAAGTACGGTTACACAGCCTCCATGACCAACACCGTATGAGGAGGTCTTCATTCAGTTTTAGATCGATGAAGGGTTGTAATTTTTTTGATGATTAAGTATGAAAATGTTTTAAATCGAAAAAGACGATGTACTTTGAACTTCTTTCGCACGGTACGTAGCCAACCATGCTAAATTGAACTATACTCAAACATGCGTAGATAGACTAACCACAATTTACCACTGAGCGTTGCATGCTTGGTGCGCCTGGAGACAGTTTAATGAGACGACTAAAACTGGTAACAGGACAGAAGACAAGGTGCTGTGGGTGTTGCAGTCCAGAGTCACATACACGCGAGTCAACTCAAGGTCTGCTCTCGTGTGCCAGAGCCTCAGTCGTTGCTGTCAGTCATATGCCACGAGAGGATTTGTGTTGAAACAATGACGTTTAATATTGGCAGTACATATCAGTGCTCTCAAACTGGAAGAATCAGCACATCGAAAGTAAGGAAAACGGGTGCAATGTATTTGTAACGGTCAGCATGAAACACGTGTCGTGTAACATGGCCAGATACGTCCGAGCTAAACGCAAAGCATTGGATCATGCTCATCTATAGCAACACTCCTGGTTTAGGAGAAATTCACATTTCTATAACAGAGACGAGCCATCAAGACAATTTGTGTTAAGCACATGGAAGTTTGCAGTGTGTTCCTGTACAAGTGTCCTGCAGTGTGTAACTTTACAGGTGACCTGCAGTGTGTAACTTTACAGGTGACCTGCAGTGTGTAACTTTACAGGTGACCTGCAGTGATAACTTTACAGGTGACCTGCAGTGTGTAACTTTACAGGTGACCTGCAGTGTAACTTTACAGGTGACCTGCAGTGTGTAACTTTACAGGTGACCTGCAGTGTGTAACTTTACAGGTGACCTGCAGTGTGTAACTTTACAGGTGACCTGCAGTGAGTAACTTTACAGGTGACTTTACAGGTGACCTGCAGTGTGTAACTTTACAGGTGACCTGCAGTGTGTAACTTTACAGATGACCTGCAGTGAGTAACTTACAGGTGACCTGCAGTGTGTAACTTTACAGGTGATCTGCAGTGTGTAACTTTACAGGTGACCTGCAGTGTGTAACTTTACAGGTGATCTGCAGTGTAACTTCACAGGTGACCTGCAGTGTGTAACTTTACAGGTGATACCTGCAGTGAGTAACTTTACAGGTGACCTGCAGTGAGTAACTTTACAGGTGACCTGCAGTGTGTACTTTACAGGTGACCTGCAGTGTGTAACTTTACAGGTGACCTGCAGTGTGTAACTTTACAGGTGACCTGCAGTGTGTAACTTTACAGGTGACCTGCAGTGAGTAACTTTACAGGTGACCTGCAGTGTAACTTTACAGGTGACCTGCATGAGTAACTTTACAGGGTGACCTGCAGTGTGTAACTTTACAGGTGACCTGCAGTGTGTAACTTTACAGGTGACCTGCAGTGTGTAACTTTACAGGTGACCTGCAGTGAGTAACTTACAGGTGACTGCAGTGTGTAACTTTACAGGGACATGCAAGGCTCCAGAGGGCTCGTCGTCCCGGGATCTGGGTCTCACCGAGCACGCGCAGCTGGGCGCTGGAGTAGATCTCGCCATGCTCGTTGCTGGCCACGCACTGGTACATGCCCTCGTCGCTCATGTTGACGCTGGTGATCTTCAGGCGGCCATCATCACGGCTCACCAATATCCTGCCCTGCAAGAGACACCGGATGCACGCAGACGCTCCGCACCCGAGCTCGCAGCGTGCGAACACGTCGACTCGTTGATCGTCAAGCCTCACGATGTAGGCCTGGGCCTGCTTAGCTTCGCAGAGCCGATGAGGTCGGACGTATTCCAGGTCATTTGGTCACAGGCGATCCGTCGCGTTACTCACATTGTACTGTGAACATGCTGTCAGGCTTGCTCACTAAAATTCCCAAATAATTATTTTCATCCTGACTTCGAGGAGAAATAAGCCGAAAAACCCTCGTTCCAATTAACACGGCTCGAGCCCTGATGGGGGAGATTGTTCCCGTGTCATCCCGGGAAGGCTTCGCACAGACGTGGCACGAGCGTGACCGGGTGTGTCGGGACCGCTGGTGTCGAGCAACACGTCAGGAATCGTGGGGCAGCTCCCACATCTTCCTGAAGCCAGTGGTCAAAACTCTGTATTGTGATGGTGTGAATACCCCTGTCCCAGAGGGACAGTACTGTTGACTATTAAGAGAGTCACACAGCGCTCACTGAATCAACTTTGGAGGGAGGTTGGACAAATTATACTTCACTAAAACTGAACGAGTCATGTACTTCAATGATTATAATCATGCTTTTTTTAATGCTAACAATAAAACAAATCTCTTCTGTGTGAGTGATGAGAATTGCGATAAAACCATGCACAGCAGCAGCAGCAGCATGACTGGGTCATGACAATCGTAGTTTGTCCACCCGGTGCACTGCTCTTTGTGAGAAGGTGCTCCCGAAATCATTGCCATGGACACAGGAGTTGAATATACAGCCTAAATAGACATACTTCATTGGAATTAGCTCTACCTTAAAGTGGTTGTACAAAAGCAAAAACCACCGAGAAAATATTTCACGTTAACGTAAGCACTGCACGTTTCACGTTTCCAAGGAGGAAAAATGTTTTCATGTTGTAAAATCCATTATTACATTTGTTTTCAGTGGGATTAGTTATTTAAGCATATTAACATTTTGCCCAACAGGCATGGGGGGGGGGGTCAGTCTCTGTTACTGCCAACCACGCAGCACAATACAAAAATAAACCACCGACAGCCACTTCACACTGCTGGCATTCACTGGGAAGCCCTAAGTGATGACACGTTAACCTGGGTGTTACTGTAAACATACTGTCGGGTCCAACTTGAATAAATGTGGAGGAATCAATTTAATGAGCTGGGCTGCATTAGAGGCCGAGACAGAGCTGAGCCGTGACTAGGAACACGGCCTCAAACGAAGCCCAAAGGAGCTCCGGGGTGTGGTGTTGAGGCTCCAAAGAGAGTTCCGGTCACCTCTCCAGCGCAAGCTGCCCAGGCCTACCTTTGACTCCAGGAGGATTCCGTTCCGCAGCCACTGGTACAAGGGCGTGGGTCCCTGTGGCGTTGCAGCTCCAGTACAAGTCATTGCCAATGTGAATGTTTGCGTTCACGATTCCTAGAGTCCACTGCGGGCGAGCTGCAAGGAGGCAATCGAATGAAAGAAGAACGAAGGAAGGAATTAAACAAACACAGCAACTACGGATACTTTCTATCAAAATATTTGGGAAACCGACTTTCATGAAAAGGTAAAGGTGCAGCCCGAAATTGCTTGCTCACGCTATTGCTGGAGAAGGGCCTCCACTTCAGGAGTTCTAGAGCCCCTACCACAACACAGCTGCCGTTCACCGCTAAGTGGCGGTGACGTCTTCACGGCGCCTATGCTAGGTTAGGTGCATTTCGTACGTCAAGTGCTAAAGACTTGCTGCTGGCAGGCGATGGGATCGGAAGTCTGATTCCGCCGGCAAGACCAACAAAGTGGAAACCGGTCACAAAGCGTGCATTCATTCACGGCAAAAGCTCCGTAGTGAAACTGCAGCCTCACCGTGCACAAGGACCTCGGTCGAGGCGCTCGTGTTCCCCAGCTTGTTGTTGGCGTTGCACCGGTACGTGCCGTTATCGGAGGTCTGCACCTCCTCGATCTCCAGCACCGGCCCGGCCTTGAGCAGCAGGCCCGGGCGGTGCCACGTGATGTTGGGCACGGGCTGAGGAGCACAGCGTGGATAACGCCGTTTGTACGTACGCATATATGTTGAACTTCTTTCGCGCCGTACATAGCCAACTGTGCTAATCGGAGGTGCGGGGAAGGACGACACAGGAGGATTAGAGGGAGATCGAGGGCAGATTGAGGAGGAGATCTAAGGGTGAACGAGGGGAGATCGAGGGGAGATTGTGGAGGAAGTCGAGGGGAGTTCGGAAACCACAATGCAGGGTGCCCAAACCGGGCACCAAACCCAGGCACTTCTTGCTGCGAGGCACAAGTGCTACCACTGCGCCACTCTGCTGTTCGAAGGTTGTAGAGATCACAGGATGTGGTGGAATGAGGTAATGAGAACGGTGGATGCAACCAGAGGAGAATGGGCAGAGAAAAAGGCACGTGGAGAGAGGATCAAACAGTGGACTCCATTCAAGAATGGGACCTCTAGCTTAGAGAGAACACGGAGTGTTCTTGCCAACAACATATATAAACCTTGTAGCAATTGTTTAACAAGCCTGATAAGGCCGATGAGACCCTGAAGGTCAAAACAAATACAGTTTTCTTGTTTCAACCAATGCTGTGGAATAATATTTGTCTCGAAGACTTCCTTTAAGCTGTATACACACAAACCAACCTTTAAATAATAATGGTTAGGTAGCATCGTCAATAATTCGCTGCAGGTCTTACAACAATGCATTGTCAGTACTAATATTTGTCTCGAAGACTTCCTTTAAGCTGTACACACACAAACCAACCTTTAAATAATAATGGTTAGGTAGCATCGTCAATAATTCGCTGCAGGTCTTACAACAATGCATTGTCAGTACTTTTGAAACACGTAAACACCGCAATCCTGAGGCACGGAACTTAACACAGTGATTGATGGCATGCCAAGAAATTTACATAAAATCTATTGAGCAAGCCTGACTTAAGCACTCTAGTTGAAACGGAGCTTTTTCATGAGACTTCTCCTACCATAGTATGCATATATATAACTTCACGCAATTATTATATTTACACTGTGTACAATGCATCAAAGCAAAAAGTTAATATTTTATTTCATCCCAGGTCCCCATAGGTGCGCAGCAGCAAACACGCTCTTGAAGAGACAACTTGGGAGGTAACATCACGTGCCTCTGCCTGACACGCAACGGGGACCGGGATAATTTCCGCCACCGCCACACCGTGCAGACGCGTGGCCGCCTGCTCGTGGCGTGGCCAGCGGAACGTTGCGGCTCGTTGTTGTCGCTGTTGCTTAGACCACGGTTCATCGCCTCCAGCCTCGGGCATGGTGACCAATAAATGTGGTTCTTATTTTTATTATTGTTGTTATGGTCACAGAGCACAGGCCCCAAGGCTCAAAATTCCAAGCGACCAGCAACAAACAGCACTCGTAACATTCCGGTTCTGAGTCCACTCGGCCTCTCATCCGTCTCGGGTTCGAGTGCGGCTCCCCGAGTTGCGTTCAGTGCGTGCCGCACTTTGCTGGGCACGATGTTCGACGGTCCGCCTACAACCGCGTGTCATCGTCGAGAAAGACAGAGAAGGGCGGTGGGGTGGACGTCGGGCCCACAAAAGCGAGCAGCTCAGCTCGGTTCAACAAAGAAGCTCACAGCAAGTGGAGCGAAGCGTGGGACATCGCGCAACACGTGGCACGACCCCAACGCACGTTGCCAGGGAGCTGCATGGCGGTGCAACGGCGATCGAGAGACGGTCTGTCCACCACCGCCTTAGAAAGGTGGAACTTCCACCACAGGCTCAGAGCTGTCATTGGGATGAGCAGTGCGCAACGCTCGTTTGGCACCCTTGACAAATGATGCGGGTGAGGCTGCCATGAACACTCGTCCAAATTGATCGTTTCCATGGTGGGTGTCAGGTTTTCTTTCGGCCGAAACCTTGGTGTTTACTCTGCATCATATTGTGCAATTTGTTCACTTCCTCTACTGGCCTAATGTAGTTAGCCTCTTCTAAAGTTACATTTATCTAAATATATTTATTATTCAGGTGCAATGCATACTTTTTACTAAACCATTTTCACATTTTACTGTATTAATTTATTGTAATTTTTTTTCAAGATTTATTAAACTTTCATGTTAAAAAAATATTGCTTTTTATTTCTCTTGATGTAATCTGGGCACCGTTAAAAAAGAGGCCGTGATGTGGCGTGCGCGTCAATGGTGTCGGTTACATAGAGGAAGCGAGAATGCACAGGATGACCTTTTGAGCTTATCATCGAGAGACGCTGGAGCGAAGATGTGCTGAGCCAACCCGACTGAATTCAACTTTCAACCTTCCGAACGCGAGCCAAGCAACATGATCACAGCATCGCCCTGCCAGATTAAAGATTCAAGAAACCATGGACTTCAAAAGTAAAACATAAACTATTAAAAATCATAATCTATGCCAAGGAAAAGTATAAATAATTAATCATTATACTTTCAAATATTTATTAAACACTATGCTCAGTGAATGCAACATCTTTAAAGCAGTTGAGTTGTTGGGCGGCTTGGTGAAGGAGACATTCATTCATTAGCGAGGAAGTCACGCAACTTCCCTGGCGCAGTTCAAAGTGCCATTGACTTGGCAATGCCAGCAGCTGGCGCGTCGCTAGCGCCGTGGTGACACGCCTGCGTATGTCGCACGAGGATGCACACGAGCGGCTCATCATCACAACCCACAAAAGGCTCTTCAGAATTCTCTCTGATGCTGTTAGCGGGCTTTTGCTCGCTCGCTGACACAGCACCTTTCCCTGGGTGTCTGTACTGCTGATTCCCCCCCCCAACTCCGAGTCCAGGCTCAAGTCCTCCTTCCCTGCTGTTGATTTGTTACATTCTTTGCACTTCCAAATCCACCCAAGCCATCGTTCACTCTGTTCTCCCCCGGGTATGTTGACTGTGGACGTTATTGCAGCACGGTTCAGCATCTAAGAGGGACACAGTAGTTCAGATGGCTGTGCACGGTGCCTTTGTGTGCACTTGGGTTCGCTTTCTAGCCACGGCTAACATGTAATCGTCTGCTGTTGTTTTAGCCAAAAAACGCGACCCTGAAGTTGACCACGCGAGAGACGCACGCAGATGCCTCCTCCGCGCTCACCATGTGACATCACAACGGGCTCTGAGGGTAACCCGCCCAAAGCGGGAACCCTTTGGGAAAACGAGCCCACGGCCCAAGCTAGGGTGAGCCACCCGGTCCAGTTACGGCTCACCAGGCCAGGCTACCATGGGAATATCTGCTGAGTCCATTTGCCGAGTTTGTGAAGCGGGCAGCTCTGGTTTCAACTGTTCATGTAAATGCGGCCCAAGAATCTATTCTACAACTGAGACCGTCAGATCTTCACAGCACCCATCCTGTGATTGTCTATCTGAAGACACCTCGCTTTATTTGTATGTATGCCACCATGACTACAAGTGCAATTCAGTGTAATTCAGTGTAGAATAAATGGACTTCTCTTCCCACACCAATATAATCCAGCAGCACATTGACCTGTTTTGACCTTGGGGTCTCATTAACCAAACATTTTTACAGGCGAGGGTACTAGAGCAGGGTGGGAACCTTTTTTCTGCCAAGGGCCATTTGGATATTTATAACATCATTCGCGGCCATACAAAGTTATCAACTTAAAAATTAGCCCGTTATATTTGGTCAAACATTTAATTAACTCACCCCTGTGATGGCTGGAACTGCTGCTCTTTGGCGAGGCGTGTATGTTAGCTGCTGTTGACGATGTTGCTACTCGCAACTGCTTTTCCAGGTTTGCTCCGAGATTTATTGAATTTCGAGTCCTGCCTGCGGTTGCCTTTGCAGGGCCAGACGAAATGATTATGCGGGCCTTATACGGCCCGCAGGCCGGACGTTCCCCACCCCTGGTCTAGAGCATGGGGCATAGTCATTTCAAAGAGCAATGAGGGATAATGCAGCAGTAAACGCTACTGGTGGAGAGCTCTTTTGGTGAGACGTGGAGATCGTGGTACTCACTTGCCCATCCCAAAGCACTCTAAGCGCAGCTTCTGTCCCACCAAGACGTCCATTGTAGGCGGTGGCCGCACCTCGAGACGCACGGCCAGTCTGCTCCCACCGCTGTACGACAATCGCATCGACAAAGCAGTCCGACATTAGCAGCACACGCAGCAGAAACGGCACACACACAGCAGCACATGCAGCGCCCGTAGCAGCGCCCGCAGCAACAGCAGCAGCACAAGCAGCAGCACAAGCAGCAGCACAGCAGCAGCACNCGCAGCAGCAGCACAAGCNGCAGCACAAGCAGCAGCACACGCAGCAGCAGCACAAGCAGCAGCACACGCAGCAGCAGCACAAGCAGCAGCACACGCAGCAGCAGCACAAGCAGCAGCNCACACAGCAGCAGCACAAGCAGCAGCAGCACACGCACAGCACCCGCAGTAACAGCAGCACACACACAGCAGCACAAGCAGCAGCAGCGCCACTGCTATTTGCCGCGTGAGGTGGCGCTGCAAACACCAAACGTGAAGAGCGGTCAAAATGAGAAAAGTCCCCAGGTGCAGAAAGAGCACAGAAGCCAACCAATCAGCACCTCCGACAGCACGTTGGCCACGTACGGTGCAAAAGAAGTTCAACATACATACTTACACAAACCTCAAGTTCAAGCTGCAACCAAATTAGCCAACTAGATATGGACCGACCATAGCCGCACCCATGTTGCTATTGTATTGTTTGTTGCGCTAATATGGTGCTCAAAGCGGAACCCTGTATCGTGGGATTGGTGGAGATCGTAATGCGACTCACAAAGTGCACAATGTGACACTTCCACACTGCCGGTCTGCGAGAAGGCCAGGAGATGGCAGTACAAGTTGGTTTCTGATCTCTTTGTGCAGCACGTGTTTTCGTACTATCCCCTGCACGCGAGGGTTTTCTCCAGGTACCGCTGTGGTTGCTTTTCAGACGCAAGGCACTTGTTTAAAAAGGAAATACCATGTGGCCTGACCCAAAACAATATGGATCACTGTATTGGCTAGGAAACCCCATTTTATGGTGCATATCTTATCCATTCCTTTCAATGTATTTATACTCCTGAGAGCAGATTTGTACTTACTGGTTGTTATTATTCTTTCCGATGCAACTATATACTATATTTGATTATTTTAATAATTTAGGTATTGACACATAGCGCTTTAAGGCGACCTTTTCATAGGCGCTAAACAAAACGAAAGTTTATTGATGGAGCCGCGGGTAAATAGTAACCAGGCCTCACAGTCCTTCTTGAGCTGCAAGCTGATGAAGGAGCTGTTGACCGTCTTGTTGAGCACGGGGCCCATCTGGCGGTGCAGGAGGCAGCTGTAGCGCCCCACGTCGCGCTGCTTCACGTGCGAGAAGTACAGGTTCCCCGTCGTCTGGGACACGAAGCGTCGCGAGTCCAGGCGGACGGGCGCTGGCGCCGCGGAGCCGTTGGTGTCCTCCTCAAAGAGCCACTGGAACTTGACCCTGGCGAGGCAAACGGTTACAATCGTCAGCGAGCGTTCGGTTTCCGCGTCACGCTTACAACGCAACCGCGAGGCGCTATGCTTCCCAGACGGCACAGTCTGCAGTAGTTCTGGGTCGAGGGAAATGGTGCGGTGTGGTTTTTACCCAATCGAGTAATTTGTGAGTACTTTTCAAACTTGGACAGTGACGCTGGCGCACATTTGCCTCCTCTGTTTTGAGTAACATGGCAAGGTTTATACGTCCACAGTGAAGCAGGCTGGTGCAGTGGTAATGCTCGTGCCTCATAGCAAGAAGGGCTTGTGTTCAAATCCCGACTCGGGTGTGACTCTACGGAGGGTTTGTAAGTTCCCCCTGTCCTGCGTGGGTTCTCCAGTTTCCTCGCAGATAAATAAAATGGTACCTGGTATTGGCCAAACAGCCCAATGCTGAAAAGGTACTTGTAATTACTCATTTGGGATCACACAGCAGCAACAGAATACAACAAAATACTATAAACTAAACGATTGTTTTTATTTTACCATGTAAGGCCCATCGAGTCCTTTTTCAAAAGCAACCTGGCCACGAATGACAGCCCAATGAAGTGGATAATCATCACGTGGAAATATATAGCAGCCAAATACTCTAAATGTGGAACGAAAAAAACGGAGAGAACACGCAAACTACAAATAACAGGTGTCAGGGTTTGGATCGAACCCACGACCTCCTGTATACCAGGTGAGGTAGCTAACATCTCACCACAGCATCACCCGACTGATAAAACTTGGAAGGACCCAACTGAAAAAGTCTTGAGACTTAGTGAGGCCTTCCTGGCTAAATAGACATAATAATAATAATANTACAACAGCAGTATTAACCAGGGTGGCTACGGGGCTCGGACTACTACTTGGCCGTGTCACCACCCACAGAGTTCCACTCCCCATTATGACTGCTGTATCGGTGTCGATGAGCAATAGTAGCGTTCAAAGGCAAATGTCTCTGAGCTCATGAGAGCAATTGGAATGCAATCATCTCCGCTGGTGGTCCTGAAACGGTGGCATAAAATTCACACTCCCATGGCAGAGTTTTTTNAATAGAAATCTAAAATGCTTTCTGGAACACATTACCTTCAAAGCTTTTTTTTTACTCTGCAGGAAAATCCGCGAAACCTAATATGTGCCTCCACATGTTCTGCCATGTTCCATAATTCAATGTAAATTCGGATGAATTATCTTTTGCATGAATTTACATGAACTGACTTGGCGTCTGCATTACGCTGAGAAACTAAGCCGACCAAATCAGATTTCAAAAAGCCCTTTTCATTCCGAACCATCTAATATTTGCCGATAACAGTCATTATAACATCCAATGGATATTAACTCTGCAGATATGTTAAAATAACTAAATAAAGAGGCTGGAAAGTTGGAGACAGGATAAATATGAGCAAAACAAAAGTTACTTTAAAACATATTGCTAAACAATGGGAGATGTCTAGAAATATACACATAGCCACCAGGCAGCGGTGACTGTGCCTGTGGCCGCCTGTCATCCAGCGCTCTGGCGATGGCAGCGAGGGTTGGTAGACCACCACACAAATGTTAGGAAACTCCCTTCCCCTGTGCGTTAAGGTGGCACACCATATTCTGGCTTGTCAGCAGGTGGTACAGCAAAAATGTGGTCTCTACCTGTTCCGTCTGTATGTTTCAGTTTTCAGTTTCATTTATTTGGTATAGCCCTGTGAGCCATTCGGCTCTTGAATCGGGTGCAACCGCAACAAACAAAAACATGGACAAGAAACATCTTAAAGTGACTACGTGCAAACATGTGATAGCGCGTTGCCCCTGCACACAGGGTTTTCTCCAGATGCTCCGGTTTCCCCACGTGCATGAACACTCGTGAAATGGAAGAAAACATCTTTCTATATAGAGGACCGCAGAGCTTGAGCTCTTGTTGGCACCGGCTCACCGCCTGGCTGCTTCACCGCTCGCCTGTGGTTCCTCCTCGAGTCTCCGAGTTGTTCTCTCTCGTGAGTGCGAGCGATTGCTGTGTGGCGGATGTTGCAAGTACATTACTACGATGAGTTTGTTACCAGGACCTATTGCAGGTGGACCAGAATTAAAATGAGAAAATAGGCAGACAAGAGGAGGTTAGATTTCTTTGATACTGATCTTGATAATAAACAAGCAGAATAAACGTATATGGCTCAGAAACAGCGTGGCAATAATGACACAAGAAAACTAAAACTTCAAAGTGCAAAACGCAGCTAGAGAGATCACGCTTGGAATAACCCAGGACCGAAGAGGCACACGGGAGAGAGAGAGAAAACACACGCAGTGTGAAAACACAATTCGAACCGTCAAAAAAGCAAGCGGACTTGGCAGACGTGTCGCTGTACAACACGAGTAGAGGCAAGGCAGCCACGGGTGCTAGCGCGTCGGGGAGGACATCCGCTGGGAAGCGATGAAATCAGCTCTCATGTCACTGCTGGAGGGATGGTTGCATCGCAGCACCACGAGGCGTGGTGACGGCTTGGGGAGCAGTGGAATTATAATCACTAAAGATAATTATGATTGCTACCGAACTTTGCGTTCGCCTCAGGCTTGTTATATCAAGCACAAGAAAATGCATAAATTTGTCGGTAATTCTCCACATCATGCACTTCAGTGGGAAACATGGAATGAAATGTGGTCTCATTTAACATTTAAGAAAAGCATTTACTAACTTTTCTAAATTACCGTAATCTTCCTGCCTCCTTATAGTATGGTCTATTATACTCACAAACCTGAGCAATGGATCCAATGCACCAATGCGTAATCTGCATGCGAAGGGAGAAGAAGGGTAACTTGGAAAGGAAGGATGGGCAATGGAGCGTTGTTAAACGAGAGGGAACGCTGATTTCTTCAATAAGAATTTGATATAAGTGCATAAAACCTGAACAGAGAATAAAATTAAGTTACATGAAAATGGAACTCGATGTATAAAAACTGAGTACCATATTTTCAATGTACCTAGTCAGCACTCAAATCCCATTAAAATCCTATTTGAATAAAAAGTTGGCAAATTTAATTTACTTCATCGAGGTCAACGTGCTGTGCGTGACTAGTGGGTGGCAGGATAGTGGGCGGTAAGCGTCGTGCAGCACCGTAACAAGCACCTGGTTGATTCCCGATTTGTGTGCCTTTCTGTGTGGCGTTAGCATGTTCTCCCTGCGTTCTGCAGTGTGAGTGAGTGTGGAGTTTCTACACAGGTGATCACTAACAGCACTTGCCCCAACAATCCGTTAAGGCTTCACGAGGGATCTTTAAATTTCGATTTAAAGCTTTCGTGACTGCAGGGATTCATCTTCTTGGTTCTTTCGGTAAAGTCACGTAGAAGGGAAGTAATAAAATAATAAAATAAAACATAATTATTTTATTATGTTTTTTTTTATTATTTTCCTTCTACGTGACTTTACCGAAAGAACCAAGAAGAGGGATCTTTATCTTTGGGATTTGTATATTTCTTCATGTTCTGCATGGTTTTCCTCGGGTTGTCCAGTTTCCCGCCACAGCTAAAATAAAACCCCACACACAATGTCACCGATGTGGGCCAAGCCACATGCCAATGGTGAAACATTGTCAACGTCGCAGCCTTCTGCAAAAGGTGGCAAGACCCTGTGAAATAGTCTTGAGGCTGACCCTAGGTAAACGAACGTCATAGAATTAATAATATAGTCCTAATAGTAATTGTAAAACACGGAATGTATTGAATTGTAATTGCATTGCCAATAGTGAAACATGTGAACTAAACATCTATTTTTTCAAACCATATTTGTTTTTTATTGTGAAATGTTGATTAAATCTTGATTTGAAGCTTTTGTGACTGCAGGAATCCATACTCTTGGGTTCTTTTGGTAAAGTCACGTAGGTAGAAAAAATAATAGATCACGACGTTTCGATCGCAACGCAAGCAATCATCATCAGGCGGAAGATGACGATTGCTTGCGTTGCGATCGAAACGTCATGGATCTATTACATTTTCCACCTACGTGACTTTACCGAAAGAACCAAAGAGTATAAATGTAGATTTATGGATTAAAATAAAGAAGACCGCTGCAATTTATAGTTCAGTGCCTGCACATGCTGTCAATCATAGTAGGTTCCATCAAAAACACATGATTTGACTTTCTTTCACTTCCCATTAAACAATAACAACCTGAATAATGTATACACGGTGAATATGTTCTTATTAAATTAATACCATGACATTTAATGTACTGTTCGCCGTCGTGAAAAGGTCACGGCATGAGATTTACTCCAGCCGACACACGCGGTTCCAACACTCGAGGAGCGGATGCTGTCAGCGAGCACCTATTAAGGCGGGCATCGACTGGAACAGGCGCAGGGAGCTAATGTGTGACCAGTGGGACGGAGTTCCAGACGACATGGGCAGCAGAGGAGAAGGCCAACTCCCACCCAGCGGAACTGAACTCGATGCTGGAGAGGGGAGCACGTGAAGAGGGGAGAGTGAGACGACAGTGAGGAGCTAAGGCTTATCTATGGTAGAGAATGTAACGCACGTACGCAAGTCCTCTTCAAGGCTTTTGGTTGAACATCAAGGTAGGGCCATCAAAGCAGAATTGCATTTTATGACATTAATAAGTAAAACAAAAATAATCCAGGCTTCCCATCCGAAGGATTGTCCAAGGGTGCTCATCTCATGTTTATAATGCCGAGCGCAGAGGTGGAAAGTCTTTGGGTAGGATTAGTCTATCCAAAGCAAAACCATCACTGACTTTCCGCAAATTGACGCATATTTTATCGACTCCAGAGGGATGAAGGGATGTATGTTGAACGTTCGCACCGTCCATAGCCCACCGTGCTAATCGGATGTGCGGGTGAATCAACCCCAACCGGGGATTGAGCGTACAGTAGCCACTGTGCCACCTTTAAGGTAGGACACCCAGCCTATGAATACCCTTGCATGGAGTGTGTGGTGGAGTGTAGCGTGGAGTGCAGTGCGGAGTGTGGTGTGAGTGCAGTGTATAGTGCTGAAAAGGTTTGAGATGTGGGTTGTGGTGTCGAACAGAGGAAATCAGTTGGATGGAGAAAAATTAACCCGTAAAAACAAAGTTTTTCACTATAAATCCTTTATATGCGTGGCATCGGTTTTATTTTATTATTCATTTCTGTTTTTCTTGAGTAAGAGTTTCATTTTTATCACATTGGTATTTTAAATTAAATATAAGGAAAGGTTTTCAGTTTTGTATGATTGTTTATATTGTACATTTTTGTTTTCTCGAATAATTTTCTGTGTTTAGGAAAAATATATGATTGTGTTAGTGAAAAAAATTTTTTTCCTAAAAAGTGGAAAATTATGGAATTTTTTTTCACGATAATAAATTGTCACGCACAACGAGTCTGTGTGCAAAATGTCAGCTGATTGGATCACGGGAAGTGGGTTAAAAAACGATCGAAAGATTTGCACGGTGTAAGCGCGCAAGCAAGCAAGCAAGTGAACTTAATATAAAGGATTTAAAAGAGAAATGAGGATGTCAAAGAGCAGGTGCAGGAGGAAAGACGTCCAGCAGAGGCAATGACGTGGATTGGGCACGTGGATTGGGAACGTGGTGAGAGTGCGAGCTTGATGAAGGAAGTTCTGGGGGGAGAATGTTGGGAAACAGGACAAGAGACAGAGAACGGAGGGAGCTTGAGCCGAAGAGCTATTTACAAAATGAGAATTAAGCACCACATTCTCACACACTAAACTTTATTGTCAAGTTATTTTGAATGAACGTTCTCAGTCTGATTCCTAATAAGTCAATCATAACTAGATGACACATTCGATGAAAAAAAAGGTCTTCACAACTTGTAAAAGTTAATTACAATGCAGTACCTACGTGGAGAGCTGTAAGTGTCAGTTTTTAATAGCGAATCGGGAACGCATTTCTCATCCCGCTGTGATTGACTGCGGGCTAGGAAAATACATCAAAAAGTTTACGACCACAGTGTCTCGCAGGGGCTCATGCTCCCTCTAAGGGCAGCAAGCCAGCACCCCAGAGGAGGCTGGGTTCAAGCCCTGAGGCCAATGTGAGAATAATAAAATCTGTTTCCCTGCTCCAGAAGGATTGTTATTGCTGAGAGTCTGATGGCTCAGCCCAATCATAAACGACTGCTGGAAGTACATTTTTCACAGTCGCACCTGATTTCATCACACTCACCTTTCACAATGCACATTGCGTAAGAGTTGAGAAATGGGTCGTAGAACATTTGAGGATGGAAATTCGTTTTCATTTGTTCGAGTGGCACGATGCCACCAAACGTACAGCACTGATGCAAGGCCGCTTGTCACACAACTGGGAGCGATATGCAGAGCAGGACGTCACAGACAATGTGACGGGAACGGACCGGCCAACTCGTAAAAAAAAAAGAATATTTACACAGGCAAGAGTCGCAATTTATTTGTTATTTCCTAGAGATCTGAGATGTCACGTGGATAGCATGGTTGGCTAAGTATGGTGCGAAAAAGTGCAACGCACGTACCTACATAGTGCTGAACGCATGATTGAAGATGAACGCTTGATTAGCACAGAGCCATCCAGTCTGCTCTGTGTCTTCAGCAGTTTTCGTACAGGTAACACAGTTTTGTCACGAGGTACATGAGAGCCAGACAATGGTCATCTCTTATTATTGGTTTGCTTTTAGTCTTGTAAATGGATCACTGTTATCTCGTACCGGTTGATCACTGGTTATAAAAAAAAAAANTATATCCCAAAACATCTGAAAAGTGGCAGCAGCAGCAGCCAACTCATATCGATCAACACACAACGTCTATTCATCTCTATGTCATCTCTATAGAAGTGCACTGGCCTGGCTGTAGCTCAGCAGTCCTGCTGCCGAGCGATGTAGCGGCGTGCGTCCGGTGACATGGGCAGCGTGCGGTGGGGGCCAACAGCTCCAGCCTGCCCACCTCACCAGCTCCAGCCTCACCCAGCCTCACCAGCTCCACCCTCACCAACCTCACCAGCTCCACCCTCACCCCTCACCACCCTCACCAGCTCCAGCCTCACCACCCTCACCAGCTCCAGCCTGCCCATGCGGTGAGCGTCACCCCTGCCCTGATGTCTTGCACGGCCGAAGTCGGCGCTAGAGCGCACGGCCAGTGCTGGCCGAGAGCGGAGTCACCGCGGCCACCACGACCCCCTCGCTCTTGTTCACTGGCAATCGGGAGGCTCTCGTGTTGTCAGATTTGCTTTCGAAATTAATAAGTAAAGCACATATTATTTGTATTCTTGGTTCTTTCGGTAAAGTCACGTAGGATAAAAACAATAAAATAATAAAAATATAAAACATTGTTTTTTCCCTTATACGCGACTTTACCGAAAGAACCAAGAATATGAATCCCTGCAGTCACAAAAGCTTTAAATCAAAATTCATATTATTTGTGTTTACAAAAGATGGCATTCATTTTAAGAATGTATCTCAGCAATCCCCAAACAATGGTTCCCCTGCTGCTGTCCTGGAATGTTCAGGTGAAGGGAAGTGATTGGTCAATCTACACATGGGGTGAGGAGCAGAGTGAGGAGTGTGTGGAGGCAGCCCAGCGTGGCCCGTCCGGTCAATTGGCGCTGCGAGCGAGCGCTCGACTCCGCGTGGAGCGAGCGCTCGACTCCGCGTGGAGCCCCGCACGGGAGGAATGCGTCGCAGGTGCACGGCCAACGGGATGAACGAAAGCGGTAACCCTGACGGTGGCTCCCGAGCTGAAAAGGACGCAATGTCTCCAGCCAATGCCTTGGCAGCACAAAGCCGCCCATTTAGCATTCAGAGTGATGCGAAGGTTTGTTTAACGGAGCTCTGGGCACGTGAAATTGCCTGTGTAATTGCCGGCCGCGTATTATAAAGGGCGATCATCGAGTCTCGACGAGGCTACGTGGCCCTTTCCTCTCCTGTCTGCCAGCAACCCCTCTTGAGCGAGGCGGCGCACACCGCAAACGCCGTACCCTGGCTTGCCAGGCAATGGCTGTACAGCAAGTGGGGCTAATCTTCATCTATTACATCCGTGTGGGATCGAGTGTTGTCCCCTCGCACACGTGAGCTTTCTCCGGTTTCCGCCCATATGTATGGACACTCATTAATCGGCCAATGAAACGTAAATGTACAGAGGATCGCAGAGCTCGTGGGGAACTCGGTGCCGGCTCGGTATCCAATGCCCAATTGAGTTAATTTATCATTCTTATCCACACAATCATCAACTATCATCAATCCACTGCTGGATTAAGGCCTTCCCAAGATGCTGGCATTCCCCATTATCTTACAATGTAGCAATGCACCCAGCACCTTCACCAGAGCTAATTTCAATGCTCCATCTCCTCCGTGGAGATCCTCTTGGACGCGACCCGTCCCTCGGCTACCGCTCCGCTATTGCTCTCTTGACCATCGGCAATCGTGCCCCGAGTGACGCTGCTGCTGCCCAAGCCCACCTCGTTTCTGACGTCTTGAAGCGGCCATCTCCCAATGCTTCTTTGCACATTTTTCAGTTTTTATTTCACTCCCTTCTCACTCTTACTCTCGCTGCGTGCTCACTCTGACTCTGTTCCTCTCGCTGCGTGCCAATTAATACAAAGAATGCACGTCACGGCAGTACATTTTGCTATTTGCACAATTTCAACAAGTTGGGTACTATTGATTTATTAATTCGCCACTTATTTACCCCGGCAACATTCAAATGCAAAGGAGGCACGGCACGGCATTGGAATGGTATTCAATGTACGATTGATTACATAATTAATATTCATGTTACGTTGCTAATTGGCCATTAGAGAGATACACGGGGCTCAAGAGAGCGAGCAGTAAGCCGTGCATTCTCGTCCCAGTGGAATCGTCCCAGATTTTTCTCACTGTTTTCCTCTTCATTGCAAAAGTCGTGCACTTGCAATTGTGCCTCATTACAGGGGCACTTCTTTGGCCCTATCAAACTTGCGCATGACACCGCCATGCCGGCGTACCTGCGGGCACTGCAATGCGTGTCATGGGCCAAGGGGAGATCCAAGAATCACAAGAGTTGCCAACATCATTCTTTTAAGCCCGCGAGTGTTCCAGCACAACATTATTTCACAACCGAGGGCCGCTAACAAGCTCCTTAGTGACCTATTTAGGACTGGGATCCAGGGATGCCTTGGCCTCAGTGCCAACGACTACGGGCAGCAGTCAACACGTTTTTCTCACACTCGTGCCACCTTCGATTGGCAGGCGTGGCTACGTACGGTGCGAACGAAGTTCAACATCTGTACATATATCACCACCACCGCCACAAGAAGCGAACGTGTAGCCATGCAATTGCCTGCTCACGCCACTGCTGTCAGACAGGCCTCTGCTCGAGGGAGCTCTAGAGAGGCCCCGTGGAGGTCGTTTGAGTCTTGGAACAGGCGGGTGTGCCCACACTTTACCCCACCAGATGTGACCTGCCGATAGACCTAAGTGGTGGACAGAGGTGGGGGAATCGTAGAAGCTTGGCTTTCGTTTCAGTTGCTGTGCCGGGAGATGGAATCAGCGACATTTGGTTGACAGGTCCAACGTGTGGACAATGCCTTACACAGGCCTCAATAAAGGCCATTGTGGAGACTTAGGCAGGACCGTATTATTCAATCCCAAAACCCTTAATTTATCTATGAAAAATCCCATTGAAAATGTGTCCATTACAGAGGGAGAACCTGAGTTACTTGAGTTACAGAGTAAAACTTGTTTTAATTTTTACAACACCCCTGTCAATCCACTTTGTGGATGAAGGGTCTCGCCATGCTGTCTTCTTCACAGGGACTGCATGGCCCAAGAACCAGCTCGGATATCATATAGCCCCTGCTGGGAATACAACTCAGGTAACCAGGTGCGGAGTAGAGTGTGCATGACACACTGTGCTCTAGGATAAAATTTACTCATTTTGTCTACATTTTTGGAGAGCATCTTTGAAATTGTGGATGTGGGCCAGGTCAACACAACTTGATCTTGATGAGCAAGGATCCCTAATGTTGGCTGCACAGCGCAGGGCACGGTGTGGCGATGCTCGATACGAACCCCTGCTGGTGGTGGCGGCAGGAGTCCATCAAACAAGTTTTAGCTCATCACCCGGCTGCCCACATGTCCATGCTGCTCTGATTTATGGGATTCCCAATCGTCTCTTAATCTATACCTGAGCTCGTTGTCACCGCACACCACGGGGAAACTCTCAGGCTGTGCCGCTCAGAGCCCTGTGAACTGTTAGGTTCGATGCCACGGTGTGCCTGAAATGGATCGTCCAGACCAACCCATGTTCTCACTTGTGTATCTCTCCCTCTCTGCACCACCAGTTCCCCCGACACGCAGTGCGAAATGTCGGACATTGCACCGAACAATGCGCGGTGCGATCCGATAACAAAAAACACGTCGGAGATCTGCACTGCGGCAGTTAGAAGAACGGCGAAACCCCACGCAGCGACTCTCTCTGTGTTCAACGTTCAACACGAAGCGCCCTCGCTTAATCGGGGCCTTACAACAGGGGCGTTGTCGCTCTCCAGGGCCGAGACGTGTAAATGTCACTCTGCAGTTAATCTGACGTAATTGAATTGCAAGCGAGGATGTGGATTGAACAAGTGGGGGCTGCTTGGGCGAGTGAGGGGGGTGTTGACGGGCTGCATTGAGCTTCACTGCGGGGAAGGGGGCATGGACATTCGATGAAACACGCCGCGCAAGTAGAAAGGTTGTCCTGAATCAATCAAACTTCTCAGATAGTTACGAAAAATATAGAGGGGCAAAGGCAGCTGTCAAATCAGCATCAAGATGCGCAGAAGTGAGACACACAGACAGTCACCCACACGAGACACACACACAAACAGTCACCCTCACAGACACACAGACAGTCACCCCCACACACACACAGACAGTCACCCTCACAGACACACAGACAGTCACCCCACGAGACACACAGACAGTCACCCCACGACACACACACAGACAGTCACCCTCACGAGACACACACAGACAGTCACCCACGAGACACAGACAGACAGTCACCCCCACGAAACACACACAGACAGTCACCCTCACGAGACACACACCAGACANTCACCCCACGAGACACACAGACAGTCACCCCACGAGACACACACAGACAGTCACCCCACGAGACACACACAGACAGTCATCCCACGAGACACACCCAGACAGTCACCCTCACCAGTCACACCAGACAGTCACCCTCACGAGACACACACACAGTCACCCCACGAGACAGACACACAGACAGTCACCCCACGAGACACACACAGTCACCCTCACGAGTCACACACAGACAGTAACCCTCACGAGACACACACAGACAGTCACCCTCACGAGACACACACACAGTCACCCCACGAGACACACACACAGACAGTCACCCCACAGTCACACACAGACAGACACCCCACGAGACACACCCAGAGAGTCACCCCACGAGACACACACAGACAGTCACCCCACGAGACACACACAGACAGTCACCCTCACGAGTCACACACACAGTCACCCTCACGAGACACACACACAGACAGTCACCCCACGAGACACACAGACAGTCACCCTCACGAGACACACACAGACAGTCACCCCACGAGACACACACAGACAGTCACCCCACGAGACACACCCAGACAGTCACCCCACGAGACACACCCAGACAGTCACCCCACGAGACACACACACAGACAGTCACCCCACGAGTCACACACACAGTCACCCCACGAGACACACACACAGACAGTCACCCCACGAGACACACACAGTCACCCCACGAGACACACACACNGTCACCCCACGAGACACACACACAGACAGTCACCCCACGAGACACACACACAGACAGTCACCCCACGAGCACACACACAGACAGTCACCCCACGAGACACACACACAGACAGTCACCCCACGAGACACACACACAGTCACCCCACGAGACACACACAGTCACCCTCGAGACACACACAGACAGTCACCCCACGAGACACACACACAGACAGTCACCCCACGAGACACACACACAGTCACCCCACGAGACACACACACNGTCACCCCACGAGACACACACAGNCAGTCACCCCACGAGACACACACAGACAGTCACCCCACGAGCACACACACAGTCACCCCACGAGACACACACACAGTCACCCCACGAGACACACACACAGTCACCCCACGAGTCACACACAGACAGTAACCCTCACGAGACACACACAGACAGTCACCCCACGAGACACACACACAGTCACCCCACGAGACACACACACAGACAGTCACCCCACAGACACACAGACAGACACCCCACGAGACACACACACAGTCACCCCACGAGTCACACACACAGTCACCCCACGAGACACACACACAGTCACCCCACGAGACACACACAGACAGTCACCCCACGAGACACACACAGACAGTCACCCACGAGACACACACAGACAGTCACCCCACGAGACACACACAGACAGTCACCCCACGAGACACACACACAGACAGTCACCCCACGAGACACACACACAGACAGTCACCCCACGAGACACACACACAGACAGTCACCCCACGAGACCACACAGACAGTCACCCCACGAGACACACACAGACAGTCACCCCACGAGACACACACACNGTCACCCCACGAGACACACACACAGTCACCCCNACGAGACACACACACACAGTCACCCCACGAGACACACACAGACATCACCCCACGAGACACACACACAGTCACCCCACGAGACACACACACAGACAGTCACCCCACGAGACACACACACAGTCACCCCACGAGACACACACACAGTCACCCCACGAGACACACACACAGTCACCCCACGAGACACACACACAGTCACCCCACGAGACACACACAGACAGTCACCCCACGAGACACACACACAGTCACCCCACGAGACACACACACAGTCACCCCACGAGACACACACAGACAGTCACCCCACGAGACACACACAGACAGTCACCCCACGAGACACACACAGACAGTCACCCCACGAGACACACACAGTCACCCCACGAGACCACACACAGACAGTCACCCCACGAGACACACACACNGTCACCCCACGAGACACACACAGACAGTCACCCCACAAGACACACACAGACACCCTCACGAGACACACACACAGACAGTCACCCCACGAGACACACACAGACAGTCACCCCACGACACAGTCACCCCACGAGACACACACACACACACCCCACGAGACACACACACNGACAGTCACCCCACGAGACACACACACAGTCACCCCACGAGACACACACAGACAGTCACCCCACGAGACACACACACAGACAGTCACCCCACGAGACACACACACAGACAGTCACCCCACGAGACACCACACACAGACAGTCACCCCACGAGACACACACACACACACCCCACGAGACAACACAGTCACCCCACGAGACACACACAGACAGTCACCCCACGAGACACACACAGACAGTCCCCACGAGACACACACACAGACAGTCACCCCACGAGACACACACACAGCAGTCACCCCACGAGACACACACACAGACAGTCACCCCACGAAACACACACACAGTCACCCCACGAGTCACACACACAGTCACCCCACGAGACACACACACAAGACACCCCACGAGACACACACAGTCACCCCACGAGTCACACACACAGACAGTCACCCCACGAGACACACACACNGACAGTCCCCCCACGAGACACACACACAGACAGTCACCCCACGAGACACACACACAGACAGTCACCCCACGAGACACACNACNAGTCACCCCACGAGCACACACACAGACAGTCACCCCACGAGACACACACACAGACAGTCACCCCACGAGACACACACACAGACAGTCACCCCACGAGACACACACACAGACAGTCACCCTCACGAGACACACACACAGACAGTCACCCACGAGACACACACACAGACAGTCACCCCACGAGACACACACAGACAGTCACCCCACGAGACACACACACAGACAGTCACCCCACGAGACACACACACAGACAGTCACCCCACGAGACACACACACAGACAGTCACCCCACGAGACACACACGACAGTCACCACGAGCACACACAGACAGTCACCCCACGAGACACACACAGTCACCCCACGAGACACACACAGTCACCCCACGAGACACACACAGTCACCCCACGAGACACACACACACAGTCACCCCACGAGTCACACAAGACAGTCACCCTACGAGTCACACACAGACAGTCACCCCACGAGACACACACAGACAGTCACCCTCACGAGACACACACACAGACAGTCACCCTCACGAGTACACACACAGACAGTCACCCCACGAGACACACACACAGACAGTCACCCCACGAGACACACACAGACAGTCACCCCACGAGACACCCCGACACACCACGAACACACACACAGACAGTCACCCCCACGAGACACACACACAGACAGTCACCCCACGAGGCACACACACAGACAGTCACCCCACGAGACACACACAGACAGTCACCCCACGAGTCACACACAGACAGTCACCCCACGAGACACACACAGACAGTCACCCCACGAGACACACACACAGACACCCCACGAGACACACACAGACAGTCACCCCACGAGACACACACGTCACCCCCACGAGACAGACACACAGACAGTCACCCTACGAGTCAGACACACAGACAGTCACCCCACGAGACACACACACAGACAGTCACCCCACGAGACACACACAGTCACCCCACGAGACACACACAGTCACCCCCACGAGACACACACAGACAGTCACCCCACGAGACACACACAGTCACCCTACGAGTCAGACACACAGACAGTCACCCTCACGAGACACACACACAGACAGTCACCCCACGAGACACACACACAGACAGTCACCCTACGAGTCAGACACNACAGTCACCCCACGAGACACACACACAGTCACCCCACGAGTCACACACACAGACAGTCACCCTACGAGTCAGACACACAGACAGTCACCCCACGAGTCACACACACAGACAGTCACCCCACGAGACACACACACACAGACAGTCACCCCACGAGTAACACACAGACAGTCACCCCACGAGACACACACACACAGTCACCCCCACGAGACACACACACAGACAGTCACCCTCACGAGACACACACACAGACAGTCACCCCACGAGACACACACAGACAGTCACCCCACGAGACACACACAGACAGTCACCCCACGAGACACACACACAGTCACCCCACGAGACACACACACAGACAGTCACCCTCACGAGTAACACACAGACAGTCACCCCACGAGACACACACACAGACAGTCACCCCACGAGACACACACAGACAGTCACCCCACGAGACACACACACAGACAGTCACCCCCCNGAGTCACACACACAGATAGTCACCCCACGAGACACACAGACAGTCACCCCACGAGACACACACACAGACAGTCACCCTACGAGTCACACACAGACAGTCACCCCACGAGACACACACAGACAGTCACCCCACGAGACACACACAGACAGTCACCCCACGAGACAACACACAGACAGTCACCCCACGAGACACACACAGACAGTCACCCCCACGAGACACACACAGACAGTCACCCCACGAGACACACACAGTCACCCCACGAGACACACACAGTCACCCCACGAGACACACACAGTCACCCCACGAGACACACACAGACACCCTCACGAGACACACACACAGTCACCCCACGAGACACACACACAGACAGTCACCCCACGAGCAACACACAGACAGTCACCCCACGAGACACACAGACAGTCACCCCACGAGACACACACACAGACACACCCCACGAGACACACACACAGACAGTCACCCACGAGACACACACACAGACAGTCACCCCACGAGACACACAGACAGTCACCCCACGAGACACACCACAGACAGTCACCCCACGAGACACACACAGACAGTCACCCACGAGACACACACACAGACAGTCACCCCCACGAGACACACACACAGACAGTCACCCACGAGACACACACAGACAGTCACCCCCACGAGACAGACACACAGACAGTCACCCCACGAGACACACACACAGACAGTCACCCTCACGAGACACACACAGACAGTCACCCCACGAGACACACACACAGACAGTCACCCTACGAGACACACACACACACAGACAGTCACCCCACGAGACACACACACAGACAGTCACCCTCACGAGACACACACACAGACAGTCACCCCACGAGACACACACAGACAGTCACCCCACGAGACACACACACAGACAGTCACCCTACGAGTCAGACACACAGACAGTCACCCCCACGAGAACACACACAGACAGTCACCCCCACGAGACACACCACAGACAGTCACCCCACGAGACACACACCAGAAGTCACCCCCCCGAGTCACACACACAGATAGTCACCCCACGAGACACACAGTCACCCCACGAGACACACACACACAGACAGTCACCCCACGAGACACACACACAGTCACCCCACGAGACACACACACAGTCACCCCACGAGACACACACACAGATAGTCACCCCCACGAGACACACACACAGACAGTCACCCCCACGAGACACACACACAGACAGTCACCCTACGAGTCAGACACACAGACAGTCACCCTCACGAGTCACACACAGTCACCCCACGAGACACACACAGTCACCCCCACGAGACACACACACAGACAGGCACCCCCACGAGACACACACACAGACAGTCACCCCCACGAGACACACACACAGACAGTCACCCCACGAGACACACACACAGACAGTCACCCCCACGAGACACACACACAGACAGTCACCCTACGAGTCAGACACACAGTCACCCTCACGAGACACACACACAGACAGTCACCCCACGAGTCACACACACAGACAGTCACCCCACGAGTCACACACACAGTCACCCCACGAGACACACACACAGACAGTCACCCCCACGAGACACACACACAGTCACCCCCACGAGACAGACACACAGACAGTCACCCCCACGAGACACACACAGACACCCCCACGAGACACACACACAGACAGTTACCCTCACGAGACACACACACAGACAATCACCTTACGAGTCAGACACACAGACAGTCACCCCACGAGACACACACACAGACAGTCACCCCCACGAGACACACACACAGACAGTCACCCTCACGAGTAACACAAGACAGTCACCCCTACGAGACAGACACTCAGTCACCCCCACGAGACACACACACAGACAGTCACCCCCACGAGACACACACACAGATAGTCACCCCCACGAGACACACACACAGACAGTCACCCCCACGAGACACACACACAGACAGTCACCCTACGAGTCAGACACACAGACAGTCACCCTCACGAGTCACACACAGTCACCCCCACGAGACACACACACAGACACCCCCACGAGACACACACAGACAGTCACCCCCACGAGACACACACACAGACAGTCACCCCACGAGACACACCACACAGACAGTCACCCCCCCCCGACCACACCACACAGTCACCCCCACGAGAACACAGACATCACCCCACGAGACAACACACAGACCACACCCAGTCAGACACACAGACAGTCACCCCCACGAGACAGACACACAGACAGTCACCCCCACGAGACAGACACACAGACAGTCACCCCCACGAGACAGACACACAGAAGTCACCCCCACGAGACAGACACACAAGTCACCCCCACGAGACAGACACACAGTCACCCCCACGAGACAGACACACACAGTCACCCCCACGAGACACACACACAGACAGTCACCTTCACCAGTCACACACACAGACAGTCACCCTCACGAGACACACACACAGTCACCCTCACGAGACACACACACAGACAGCCCCCACAAGTCACACACACAGTCACCCCCACGAGTCACACACACAGACAGTCACCCCCACGAGACACACACACAGACCAGTCACCCCCACGAGGACACACGCACAGACAGTCACCCTCACGAGACACACACACAGACAGTCACCCCCCCGAGTCACACACACAGAAGTCACCCCCACGAGACACACAGACAGTCACCCCCACGAGACACACACACAGACAGTCACCCCCACGAGACAGACAGACAGTCACCCTCACGAGACACACACACACAGACACCCCCACGAGACACACAGACAGTCCCCCCCGAGACACACAGACAGTCCCCCACGAGTCAGACACACAGACAGTCACCCCCACGAGACACACGCACAGACACCTAACGAGTAACACACAGACAGTCATCCCCACGAGACACACACACAGACAGTCACCCTAGCGAGACACACACACACAGACAGTCACCCCCACGAGACACACACACCACACAGACAGTCACCCTCACGAGACACACACACAGACAGTCACCCCCACGAGACAGACACACAGACAGTCACCCTCACGAGACACACACACAGACAGTCACCCTAGCGAGTCAGACACACACAGACCAGTCACCCCCCACCGAGACACACACACAGACAGTCACCCCACCACCACGAGACCACCACAGACACACACACAGACAGTCACCCTCACGAGACACACACACAGACAGTCACCCCCCCAGACACCACACACACACCCCCCCCCCCGAGTCACACACACAGAAGTCACCCCCACGAGACACACAAACAGTCACCCCCACGAGACACACACACAGTCACCCCCACGAGACACACACACAGTCACCCCCACGAGACACACACACAGACAGTCACCCCCACGAGACACACACACAGATAGTCACCCCCACGAGACACACACACAGACAGTCACCCCCACGAGACACACACACAGACAGTCACCCCTACGAGTCAGACACACAGACAGTCACCCTCACGAGTCACACACACAGACAGTCACCCCACGAGACACACACACAGACAGTCACCCCCACGAGACACACACACAGACAGTCACCCCCACGAGACACACACACAGACAGTCACCCCCACGAGACACACACACAGACAGTCACCCCCACGAGACACACACACAGACAGTCACCCCACGAGACACACACACAGACAGTCACCCTAGCCGAGTCAGACACACAGACAGTCACCCTCACGAGACACACACACAGACAGTCACCTCCACGAGTCACACACACAGACAGTCACCCCACGAGTCACACACACAGTCACCCTCACGAGACACACACACAGACAGTCACCCCCACGAGACACACACACAGACAGTCACCCCCCCGAGACAGACACACAGACAGTCACCCCCACGAGACACACACACAGACAGTCACCCCCACGAGACACACACACAGACGTTACCCTCACGAACACACACACAAACAATCACCCCAGCGAGTCAGACACACAGACAGTCACCCCCACGAGACACCACACACAGACAGTCACCCCCACGAGACACACACACAGACAGTCACCCCTCACGAGTAACACACAGACAGTCACCCCTACGAGACAGACACTCAGTCACCCCCACGAGACACACACACAGACAGTCCCCCCCACGAGACACACACACAGACAGTCACCCCCACGAGACACACACACAGATCACCTACGACCACACCAACATCACCCCACGAGACACACACACAGACAGTCACCCCCACGAGACACACACACAGACAGTCACCCTCACGAGACACACACACAGACAGTCACCCCACGAGACACACACACAGACAGTCACCCCCACGAGACACACACACAGACAGTCACCCCCACGAGACACACACACAGGCAGTCACCCCCACGAGACACACACACAGACAGTCACCAGTCCCACCGACCCCCCACGAGACACACACACAGACAGTCACCCCCACGAGACACACACACACACAGTCACCCCCACGAGACACACACACACACCCCACGGTCACCAACCACAGTCCCCCACGGACACACACAGACAGTCACCCCTCACGAGACACACACACAACAGTCACCCCACGAGATCACACACACAGACAGTCACCCACGCACACCGAGTCACACACACACCAGTCACCCTCACGAGACACACACACAGACAGTCACCCCCACGAGACACACACACAGACAGTCACCCCACGAGACAACACACACAGACATCACCCCCACGAGACACACACACAGACAGTCACCCCCACGAGACACCCAGACAGTCACCCCCACGAGACACACACACAGACAGTCACCCCCACGAGACACACACACATACCAGACAGTCACCCCCACGAGTCACAAACACACAAGACAGTCAACACACCACGAGACAGACACCAGTCACCCCCACGAGACAGACACACAGACAGTCACCCCACGAGACACACACAGACAGTCACCCCCACGAGACACACACACAGACAGTCACCCTCACGAGACAGACACACAGACAGTCACCCCACGAGACACACACACAGACAGTCACCCCACGAGACACACACACAGACAGTCACCCTCACGAGAACACACAGACAGTCACCCCACGAGACAGACACAGTCACCCTCACGAGTCACACACACAGTCACCCCACGAGTCAGACACACAGACAGTCACCCTCACGAGTCACACACACAGACAGTCACCCTCACGAGACACACACACAGACAGTCACCCTCACGAGTAACACACAGACAGTCACCCCTACGAGACAAACACAGTCACC